>PVHP010021675.1:0-29120 GCA_004024765.1 Zapus hudsonius | reverse complement strand
GGGCTGTCTGGATCAGTCTTTGTGGTAAGGGACCATGGATAGCCCAGTCTTCAGCCGGGTTCTCCTGATTCTCTTTAAATTTTTAAAAAAATGAATAGCTAGTACAATTTTTTCATAAATGAGTTTATTCTTATCTTCTGTTTATTTTAAAGATCTTACCTATTTTTTCTTGATCAATTTCAATAAATGAAGTCTAGTGGTTAACAGATTGGGTATGACATTTAAATGATTACAGTTTAAGAGTTTAACCTATATGTACAAATTCTTTTTTATAGTGATCAATATTGACTTAGAATTTATAAAAATATTAATTTAAATGATACTATTTTGGCTGGAGATAGTACATGAAGAAGAACCATGAAATAAAATACCCTAGTTTTAGTGGTTTCTGAGTTTTACTTTGAATCAAATCCTAGATAGCTAAAACCTTACTCTAAATAGTATTTTATTTATCAACATTTACTACTTATTATGGCTTTTCTGATTTGTTATAGGATAGTTAGAGGTTTATTAATCACTGTTGCATATACAGCTCCAGATGGTACTTAACCATATAGACTCACATCATTAGTATGATTTAAGTAATAGTTACCAAGAATCTTTTGTGGGCTCCATATTTTCATTTCTCATTCAATGCCAAGAAACACTGAAAGAGCTAACCAACTTCAAAAACTGAAGTCCCACCCCCCAAAGTTTGCTTTCTTTTAAATTAAAAGTTGGATATTTCCTTTTGGATTTTTATTGTTATTGTTGTTGTTGTTTTGAGGTAAGGTTTCGCTCTAGCCCAGGCTGACCTAGAATTTACTATGAAGTCTAAGGGTGGCCTTGAACTCATGGTGATCTTTCTACTTCTGCCTCTCTAGTGCTGGGATTAAAGGTGTGTGCCACCAACTCTGGCTTCCTTGTGAATTTCAACTTTCAAGATATCATATTAGTTAAAAAGAATTTGGAAGGATTTGGTTATTAACATAAAAGGTGGAGAGCTCTGGCTGTTCTAGACAGTTCTATCGCCCCTGAGGGGTAAGGATTATCCCTGGATGAGCTGAGCTTGTTTAGTATCTATGAAGGCATATGGGAATTAGCCTGTTAATGGGAAACATTTCATATTTCAAAATAAAGAGTAATAGTTTATATTGTTATTTACAGGAGCTGGCGATGATACACGAACTTGGGGACCTCCTTTTAAAGACACAGAAAGTACATATTTTCTCAGTGTTAACCGAAATAAAAAAGTAAGGATATCATTCCTTTTCTGCTTAATTTGTAAAATTCTCTTGGTAGTAATAATACCTTTAATAGCATGGCTTATCTTTTGGACATATAACCAGTATTTCAAATATTCATTTACTAATTATCAACTACAATACCATTAACCTTCCTTTCCTGATAAGTAACATTAAAAAATCATGGTGACTGGGGAGACAAAGAGCTTGCTGTGTAAGCATGAGGACATGAACTTGGATCCCTAGCACCCACATAAAACCTAGGTGTGATGTCACATATATGTGCCAATGATGGGGATGGGGAGGTGAAGGCTGGAGGATCCCTGCAGGCTAGCTAGTCTAGTTGTCCTAGTGAGGTTCAGATTCAACAAGGGACCCTGTCTCAAAAAATAAGCTGGAAAAAAAATAAGGTGGAAGGCATCTAACATTGACCTTTGGCCTTCACATGTATGTACACATATGAGCATGAACACTAGCTCACATACATGCACTCATACACAAGTATGTATGCACATATACATGCATACAAATACAAAAAAGAGTTTATAATTTTATTTATAATTATATTTTATAAAATAAAGGTTTGATTCTTTCCATTTCCTGTTCTTGTAAAGAACACTTATATTCTAATATTACTATGAAAATATTTATTATAATTCTTGCTACCAGTCTAATATGCCTTAATTGCAAACAAAATCAATAAAGATAGTACAAATATTTCTTAGTGAAGAAAATATATTTGCAGGAAAAAAAAAGAAAATAAGTTTGCTTTAAGGCTTCTGGTAAGATGGTGTACTAGAAACAGTCTCAGTATAAGCCATTGAAGGAGAAACTCAAAATAAGAACTAAAAGACTCAGTCCCAAAGAAGAAAATTAGAAGAACCTCAGAAAACCATGAAGCAATAGCAACAAAAGCCACCTTCCCCCTTCCCCAAATAAAACTCCCAAGATAACAAGAGTGCAGCCAGGCCAGGCATACCCTCAACATGTAGTGAGTTCTCCACCACAGAGAAAAATGCCTGGGGACACCTGGACCCATGCTACTCTAATCATACAGGAATTAGAAGGGTTACAAAGAGAATACAGGTAAGTACCTGATGAGTGAAGGGTTTGTATATTTGAAATTAAGAGACTTCCAACATACACAGTCCCTTTCCCCTAATCCTGCCAAAGTTTGGGACGAAAGAGACTGCTTTCAGACAGGCTCCCAGACTCTGCAGAAATGACTCAAACTGCAGTAAGAGAGCTCTCTACAGCAAGGCATAACCAGTGAATGACAACAGCCGTGGACTCTGCTCCTGAGAAAGGAAAGTTTGCAATACTTTGCAGTGGCCTGACCCAGATCTAAGATTACCAATGAATAAAACACAGTTCTGCCAATTCCAGGCAAGGGAGGGCTTCCCAGTGAAGTTGCAGGAAGATCATATAGCAGCCAGCTCACCCTCCCCATTCTACTCTCATCCTCTGTCACTTCCTTTATTTATGTGTGTATGTATATGTGGGAGGGGGTGTCAAGGGGGTTGTACTTTGTTTTGTACTTCTCTGTGTTTTTCAGCTTTCTTTTTTTTTCTCCTTACTCTTTTCTCCTCCTAAAGAACAAAGTCTGTTTTTGTTCTCAGGAGCTTTGATCCTGAGCTTCCTAAGAGACAGAACACTTTGACATCAGTTGTGAGGACTGAAGAGAGATCCTGATACCTGAACACTAGGCTAACAGAAAAAGACAACACCTCAGTTCTACTATAGGCCAGATCCTCCTGAATATAGCAAACACCTCCACTGAAAGTGGAAAGGTGACCTATATCTAAAAATAAAAGCATTCTACCAATAATCTAACCTCTGATGTGAAAGTCCCAATGCAAAAAGCAAGTAATATGAAAAGTCAAGACAACATGCCCCACCAATCCCAGATGACAGAGACTTAGATGAAATTCCAGACAAAGATTTAAAAAGGATAATGATAAATATATGTAAAGAAATGAAAGAATTCCAGGAGAACACAAATAAATAGCTGAATGATATAAGAAAGTCAGCGGAAGACATGAAAATGGAATTCAGTGAAGAAAGAAATATTGAAGAAAAATAAATGATGCTGGAAATGAAAAATACAGCAAGTAAAATAAGAAACTCAGTGGAAAATCTCAGCAGTAGAATGGATCACGGGGAGAGGAGAATATCAGGGCTTGAGGACAAGGTAGAGGAATTTATATATTTAGTCAAGAAGTGATATACTTGCAGAAATATATGGACAGTGCATGCAAGATCTCCAAGACACCATGAACAGACCGAATCTGTGTATTATGAGCACATAAGAAGGAGAACAACACTATGCCTAAGGAATAGGAAATATTTTCATTGTAATTATACCAGAAAAATTTCCAAATCTAGGGAAAGAGATTCCCATCCAGATACAAGTAGAATACAGAACACCAAACAGAAAGGACCAGAAAAGAAACTGTGTCACATCATAGTTGAAATAGTAAATGTATAGAACAAAGAAAGAATATTGAGAGCTGCAAGAGAGAAGCCCTAGATCACCTATAATGGCAAGTTCATCAGAATAACAGCCGACTTTTCAGTGGAAGCTTTACAAACCAGAAGGACTTGGAGCGCTATATTTTAAATTCTGAAAGACCAAAATTTCCAACCATAGCTATTAGACATGAAAAAAGTATCAGTCATAATTGATGGAGAAAGAAAAACTTTCCAAAATATAAAGATGGCTAAAGGAATTTATGAACATCAAGCGAGCTCTACAAAGGATATTGGAAGGAGTATTTCAGAGAGAAGGGAAAGATAAGCACATCCAAAAAGTTTTCGGGAAAAAATAAAGATATGGTGGTGCATGCCTGTAATCCCAGGACTGTCAATGGTGGGAAGTGTGTGCGTAGTACAACACATTGGACATTAAAGTGGAGGGGGACAATATGGACGGGGAGGCTTTAGCAGGCATAAGGGCAGGGGGATGAATGAAAGAAGGGAGAGGTGGGAGGATTAGATTAAACTGGGCATGTGAAAAGACCATATGGAAACCTACTACTTGTTAAGCTAATTAAAATATAAATTAAAAAGTTTGATCATAATTTCCCTATGTGGGTGGATAAAGCTGCTCTTTGACGTTATTAATCATAAGTTTGATGCCAGAAATGAGATACCGCTCAATAAGATCTTGATTAGGGAGGCAACAGAGACCCCTAAAACAATGTAGTCTATTTCAATTGTTCTTGGTTGCCCACCCAAGCTGCATGGTCTCTGTGGCTGAAGATGCTACATGATATAGAAAAACTCAGCTGAAACTGAGATGGAAACTTCCTCTATGGCAGTTAGTTGTCTTCCTGCAGAAGATTCCTGTCAGTTGCTGGTGGAGCAAAGTCAATAGTCCTACCCAGCTGTTGCAGCTATCCCACAACTGACCTATTGGGCACAATATGCCCTTTGTTGCCATAGTGCCACAAATATGGGGGTAACCATCTACTTTCTAGTTGGATTTGAGGCCCACTTCATAGAAAGCATTTCGTGCCTCGTATTGTAAACCTGGCCAAAGCCTATTGCTAGGGGCATAGGCCCTAGGATGGACCTACTAATGGATTATGTTAAATGGACAACATGTCAAACTGACTTCTAAATATCTATATTCGTTCCCTTAGATTAGTACTGCTTGAAGTCTCAGCAAAGAAGTTTCCTATTACAATGTGCAGTGGTTAATGCAGAGATGAGTAGCTGGTAAAACTCCTGAGGATAAGTGAGGACTATGAGCTCAGCTTCAAACAGGACACATAAGCTACTCCACCCAAGGCCCAGGGAACCTTGCAAAAGAGGAGGTAGAAAGAATGTAAGAGCAGAAGGATGAGGAGTAAGGTTGAAAAATGTCTTTTAATTACATCATGGCCATTAAATTCCTGAATTCACACCAGCTGTGGTTTTCTGCACAAGATCAATTCTGTTCATACATCTCCGCTGATGGGGGAAGGATGCACTCTTGTGCATCCCATACCTTCCAGAGTAGCTAATATCAGCTAATGTTTGAGGGAAAGGGGAGTCAGATTCATTAGTGGTGTAGCCTCTGGCAAGTTGTCCATTCCATGGTAAATAACTTTCCATCCATGATCATGCAAGCAATTGTAATTTAACTCAATGAATAAAAGGCCCGAAATTAAGATTAACTAAGAAAACAATGGGGAATAGGAATATTAATGGGAGCAGAGGGGGAAAATAAGGTAATTGGGGTGAATAGGATCAATATATATTACATATATATATGTATGAAAATGTCAAAAATATAAAAAGTAAATGTTTAAAAATAGAAGTAAATGTGATTTCAGAGAGTCTATGTGATATGAGTGGCTGTATTTTTATTTTTTATTTTTTGTTTTTTTTGAGGTAGGGTCTCGCTTTAGTCCATGCTGACCTGGAATTCACTATGTAGTCTCAGGGTGGCCTTGAACTCATGGTGATCCTCCTACCTCTGCCTCCCGAGTGCTGGGATTAAAGGTGTGCACCATCACGCCTGGCTGAGTGTCTGTATTTTTAAAAAAATCTTTATTATGAATAAGTATATACATTGTGTGAGCAAATCATGTGAATGTGTCCCTTTTTCTCTCCTCTCTGTCCCCTACCTACTGGGGTACTTCCTCGGTGCACATTTTGGATCTGTCCATAGGTTAGGGGATTATGAACTGCACCAGAGGTAGTCAGTTTTTCTTTTTTTTTTTTTTCTCCCCTCTTTGTGTATTGTTGCTGAAGGGGGCAATGTCTCTAGATATTCTCCCCCATCGTGGCTCTTACATGCTTTCCGCTCCCTCTTATGCTCAGTTCCCTGAGTCATGGTAGGTGAGCTTTAGGTCTGCTTTGTTGTTGAGATCTTAAGTATCTCTGAATCTTTACCCTGGGTTGTGTTGGGTATCCTTGGTGTCTATCTCCATTGACTTTTCATGGGTTATTAGACTTATTGTGGTGACTGGTCTCTTGTTTGTCTAGTCATTGTCTCTTGGGTTTCATTTGGGCCCTGTGTGAAGTTCTCCTGGTTCATCTGTCAGGATGTCAGCCATCATCCCATGTCTTGATGGTGGAATTGAGTTGTCCCTGGCTTTCTCACTGTCTTCTGAAAAATACAAACAGAATCTCCATTGGAGAGTGAGATCAGTATAGGTTAAATGAGACAACATTGCTATTTTGGCTAGCTCCTAATGGGTGGAGCTTCTCTGTAGCTTTCTGGTAATGGGAATTTCCCCTAGGAGCCTGAGTTCTTGGTCACCACACTATTTTGCCATGGATCCCAGTTCCAGTTAAGGGTTCCTTATCACTAAAAAAATCTCTTAGCCAATCAGTAAGCTGTTGATTACCCTCCTAGGTTTAGGGTTTAGTGCCACTATTACACAGATGAGCGTTTTATATATATATATATATATACATATACATATATATGTACATATATATATATATATATACATATATATGTACATATATATATATATAATGTCCATAATGAATTACATTATTTAGTGGGCAAACAATGAGTTGTTATCCCCAATTCCCCAATGCCTCCCCTCCCCATCCCCAATCAGCTGGATATCCTCCTCCGTGGTCTATCTGGATCAGTCCTTATGGCAGGGGACCATGGAAAGCCTAGTACTCAGCCGGATCCTCTTGGCCCAAGTGTGTTGTTACTGAGGGGTGCCATGCCTCTGTATAGTCTCCCCCACCATGGCTCTCACAATCTTTCCGCCCCCTCTTCCGCTCAATTCCCTGAGTTGTGGTGGGTGAGTATTAAGGCTGCTTTAATGTTGTGAGCTTAGGGGTCTTTGTGTTGAAAATTGTTGGTTTCTGTCACTCTGGCTTATCCTGTGTTGATTGAATGGCTGTGGCTGTGGGTCCTTTGTTCATCCCGTCATTCTCTGTGGGGTTCCATATGGATCCTCCACGATATGACTGTGTTGGCTCCAGATGAGTTTTTTTTTTTGACTTGTTGGTCTCTTCCATATAGTTGTGTGTTCAGCATTCTTGTGGCAACTGTCTGTTGTATATCAGTGGTCTCTGCTTTCTCCAAATATCATTGACCAATTTCTCCTGGCAGCTCATGCAACACCTTTCAGTGCTACACATGCTACATCTGGGAGCTGGATACCATTCTGTAGCTAGAAAGATCTCTTGGCATTGTTTGATGACACTCTGTGATTTCTTTAGGAATAGGGTCTTACCTTAGACTTTGGACAGGTATTCAATAGCTTTGACAGAAGTCTGTCATGTTTTGGGGATTTTGCGTCTCTCTTTGATCAAGAGCTCAGTGTGATAAGGAACCAATAACTGGGACAGGGATATGCAGGCCTGAGCAATTATTCTTGAGGTTAGGCTTCTTACCATTCTACTCATGGCCCCTCATACCAGGTGGTGCCCTCAGCTTCTCCAGAAGTTTACTGTATGAAAGCTATAGTTTTATGGTGTCAATTCATTATTAATTTAGTTTACTGTATGAGTCCCCCCATTTTCCCTCCCCCCAATTCTTTCCATTCCTGTTTTGTTGGATTTGGTTTGCAATAATTTTATTCAGAATTTTTGTATCTAAGTTCATCAGGGATATACGTCTATAGTTTTCCTTTCTAGATTTATCTTTGTCCAATTTTGGTATTAGAGTGATGCAAGCTTCATAGAAGGACTTTGGAAGTCTTCCCTATTCTCTGATTACTCTAAAAAGCTTCAGAAGGAGTGGTTTGAATTCTGTGATGAAGGTTTGGTAGAAATCAGCTGCAAATCTATCAGGACCAGGACTTTTCCTTCTGGGGAGGTTTTTTATTACATTTTCGATTTTGATCAATGTGATAGGTTTATTTAGGAGAGTTATCTGCTCTGGGTTTAGTTTTGGTAGGTGGTACGTGTCCAAGAATTCATCCATTTCTTCTAGATTCTCCAGTTTTGTGGAATAGCGGTATTGGAAGTATGTCCTGATGATTCTTCCAGTTTCATGGGTATTGTTGTGATTTCTCCCTTTTCATTTCTGATTTTGTTGATTTGGGCCTTCTCTTTTTTTCTGTTTGGTTAGATTGGGCAAGGGTTTGTCAATCTTGTTTATTTTTTTCAAAGAACCAACTCTTTCTTTAATAAATTTTAAAAATCATTTTCTTAGTTTCTAATTCATTGATCTCTGCTCTGATCTTATTTCTTTTTGTCTTGAGCGTTGTGTTGGTCAGGGTTCTCTAGAGGAAACAGAGTTGATAGAATGGATTATAATAAAAGGAAATTTATTGGGGTAGTTTACGACAGTCCAATAATAGCAGTCTGCAGGCCCACAGGTGAAGAAACCAGTATCTGTTCAGTCCACATGGCTGGATGCCTCAGCAGTCCCAATTCAGCCCAGAAGGCCTGATGACTCCCTGGGGAGTGGCTGCTCTTCAGTCCATGATCTGAGGCTGAGGAAACTGGGTTCTGGTGTCCAGGAAGGGTAGGAGAACAGGATGTGAGTGCAAGTCACGAATAAGCACCAGCAGCTGAGGGAGGAAGGAAGAGGGTTTCCTTCCCCTCAAGCTTCCTTATATTTATTCCCCTTGGAAGGCCCAACCACTGGGGGGAAGGGCTCACTCTGGAGAAGGGAACTCCTCCCTTCTCCAAAATCCCAAAATGATTTTGTCAATCCTTCCTGCAGGCAAGCTCAGAGACCTGCCCAAGATTACTATGGATTATTGCATAGATCAAGTTGACAAGTAAACTTAACCATCACAAGTCCACCCCTTGTCAAGTTGACATTAAATCATATCTCCTTAAATCTTAATTTTCAAATGAAGACAGTAATCTCATGATTCCGCCTAACATGATGTAACTCTCCCATGTACAACCAGAAATGCATAATCTTTCCCAACATAAGGCAGGTCCCTTGAGGAGTGCTTAGTCTAATATCTAAAATATAAATTCAACAATGATTAATGATATAATCTCAATTAATATCAATTACATAATAGAGGAAAAACAAAAGTATTTGTATACATATGGGCAGACATTTTTAGCAAGTAATACAAAACAAAACAAAATCTCATGGCAATTACAGCCCTCGTTTTAGTAACTGGTCATGTGGCCATAGTTAGTATTTGTAACTACCTTCTTCTACTATCCATTCCGTATTTCCTCCAACCTTCAGCAAGCACCTCAGCAGGTCGTGGTTCTTTACCTGGAGGGGTGACCCATACTTTCATTCCTGATGGATCTGAGCCATTTTTCACAGTGCAAAACATGAGTCACGGCAAAAACAGATTGAACCAATACAAGATTTAAAACAAGCAGGGCAACATCAATCTCTAACTCCAAGTTTAATGATTCTAATCAATAACAAGTCTCTTGGAGATTCGATTCCACCCCTCCAGCTTGGCTACTCACAGTCCGGGAAAACTTTATCTGGTGCTGGCAGCTCGCTTTGGCAGTCATCCATAGTCCTGGCATCTTATTGGGTCTCCATTGCAACCCACAGTTCATCCTCACGTCTCCATCGGCCTTCCATGCAGGCCATTTTTCTAAAACAAAACTGTGGTGCAAATCCAATGACTGTCTCTTCTTGCATTTGTTATACTACACAGAACCAGGTGGGCTACCAACTTGTTAATCCAGGGGGGAACAAAGCATTCAGGCCCCTTACTTCAAAGAGTCTGAATTCTTCTTGTTGTTCCAGTGCAGACCAGCTGGCCCAATCTCAGTGGTTGTCATCTCTCAAATAATTTATTGCAGGTGAACCGGCAGCTCTTTCCAAAGATCCAAAGATCTTTCTGTGCCATCTCCATCTGCTCACACCAGTCCATCTTTATGTAAAACAACCCTGCACAGGTTCCCAGGACATAGGCAGGCAGAACACAGCAAGTCTCTCACACAAACCGCTTCAGGCACAGTCCTGACAAAGTTCTTTCACCCTAGTAAACCAAATCTCAAAGTCCATAGTTCTTCCATGAAGCTGTGCTCACAGCACTGCAAGGCGTCTCTTAGGCCAAGATTTCAAATCCTTCCACATTCCTTCTAAAGAGCACTTCCAAAAGACAAGAGCCACAAGATCAAGGTTCTAGCAGCAACAGATAATCTCTCATCCTAGTACCAAAACTGTTGCAGTCAGCTTTCTAGTTGCTGTGCAGAAAGAACCCAAGCAAAAGTGGCTTGTGGAGGAATGGGTTTATTAGGCTTATGGACTCAAGGGGAGACTCCATCTTGGCAGGGAGAATAATGGCATGAGCAGAAGGATGGACATCACCTCCCCCAGAACACTGCAAACAATGGCAGGAAGGTGTGCCAAACACTGGCAAAGGAAAGCTGGTTTATAATCCCCATAAGCCTGCCCCCAACACACAGCTCTAGTGAGGTTCTAATTCCTGAACTGCCATCAGTTGGGGATCAAGCATTTAGAACACATTCATTTGTTTGTGGGGGACACCTGGATCAAACCATGACAAGCGCCTAGGGTTGGATTGTTCTAATTTTTACAATGCCTTTAGATAGTTAGTTAGGTTGTTAATTTGGGATCTCTCTGTCTTTGTTATGAAGACATTCAGTGCTATAAATTTTCCTCTTAGAACTGCCTTCATTGTGTCCCATAGGTTCTGGTATGATGTATTTTCATTATCGTTTAGTTCAAGAAAAATTTCAATTTACAATTTAATTTCTTGAATGACCCATTCATTGTTTAATAGCATATTTTTCAATCTCCAATAGTTGGTGTGATTTCCATTTGTTCTCTCATTGTTCATTTCCAGCTTCAATGCATTGTGGTCCGATATGATGCAGGGTGCTACATCAATCTTGAATTTGTTGAGGCATGTTTTATGTCCTAATATGTGGCCTATTTTGGAGAAGGTTCTTTGAGCTGCTGAGAAGAAAGTATATTCTGTAGAGTTGGGATGGGATGTTCTGTATACATCTGTTAGGTCCAGTTGGTCTATGGTATTTTTGAGTTCTATTATTTCCCTGCTGACCTTCTGTTTGGATGCTCTGTCTAAAGATGATAGTGGTGTATTAAAGTCTCCAACTATGGTGGACTTGGAGTTTATTTTTGTTTTGTTTTCCATTAGTTTTTGCTTTATGAACTGTGGTGCACCTGTATTTGGTACATACATGTTCATGATGGTGATATTCTCTTGTTGGATTGTTCCCGTGATGAGTAAGAAGTATCCTTGCTTGTTCTTTTGAATTGACTTTGGTTCAAAGTCTATTTTGTCAGATATTAGTGTAGCAACCCCTGCTTGTTTTTTATTTCCATTACCTTGGAGGATCATTTTCAATCCTTTCACCCTGGGGAGGTCCCTGTCTTTAGAGGTGAGGTGGGATTCTTGGAGGCAGCAGATGGAAGGATCCATTTTTATGATCCATCCTGTTAGCCTGTCTTTTTGTGGGAGAGTTAAGACCATTAATATTTAAAGTTATAACTGTGAGGCTTGAGTCAATCCCTGCCATAGTGCAGGGTTTATGGGATTTGATGCCTCTATTGTTATTTTTTCTCCTCTAGGCTTGATTATTGTGTCCAACTTCTGGATGGCTCTTGGGGTTTGTTGCTTGGCTCTTCCATGAGGACTGTTTCATGGAGAATTCTCTGTAGGTTTGGTTTAGTGTTCATATAATTGTAGAACTGGCTTTATCTTGAAATATTTTCCTTTCTCCATCTATTATGAGGGACGCTTTTGCAGGAAACAATAGTTTGGGTTGAAAGCCAAAGTGATTTAGGCTTTGAAGTATGCCATTCCAAGCCCTTCTTCCTTTCATGGTTGTCATGGAGAAGTCTGGTATAACTCTGATAGATATGCCTTTATATATGATTTGTTGTTTTGTTCTTGCTGCTTTTAGAACCCTCTCCTTGACATCAATGTTTAGAGCCTTTTCTACAATATGTCTTGGTGAATTTCTTCTTTGGTCCGTCTGTTTGGTGTTCTGTGTGCTTTCTGTATGCAGATGGGATTTTCTTTTGGTAGAAAGGGGAAATTTTCCTCAATAATTTTGTTGACTATATTCTCTATGCCTTTGGCCTGGATTTTTTGCCCCTCTGGTATCCCCATGATCCAGAGGTTTGGTCACTTAAGGGTATTCCATAGTTCCCTCATTTTTTTTTGCATGCTTTTTTGAACTTATTTAAGTTTTTGTTATCCCAATCTCTTCTGTTTTGTCTTCCATGTCTGAGGTCCAGGATTGTTTTAAGTATCTCCATTTGATATTGTTTTTACCATAGAGCTTTTTGCATGGTCTCCATTTCTTCATTGAGTTGCATTTTCTTTTTTTTATCTTTTTATATTTTTTAAATTTATTGTCCATAATGAGTTACAACATTTAGTGGGCAAACAATGAGTTGTTATCGCCAATTCCCCACTGCCCTCCCCTCCTCCCTCCACTGGATAACCTCCTCCATGGGTCGTCTGGATCAGTCCTTGTGACAAGGACCATGGATAGCCTAGTATTCAGCCAGGTTCTCCAGGACATGCCTTGGGATAATCTCTCCCACCATGGCTCTTACAATCTTTCCGCCCCCTCTTCGGCATAGTTCCCTGAGTCGTGGTGGATGAGTTTTAAGGCTGCTTTAAGGTTGTGAGCTTCTTTGTGTCGAAATCATTGGTTTCTGTCTCACTGGCTTATCCTGTGTTGATTTAATGGCTGTGGCTGTGGGGCCCCTTGTTCATCCCGTCGTTCTCTGCGGGGTTCCGTTTGGATCCTCCGCAATATGACTGTGGTGGCTCCTCTCTTGCCAGAATCTCAGCTATTGGCCTATGGTCGGAGTTGCATTTTCATTTCAAAGGTTGTCTTACTTAAAGCTTCCTGGTATTCATTCTTGTATTTGATTATATCTTCATTTAGTTTAGCCAGCTGGTTCTTGAGTTCCTCTGATTGCTGATTTGCCTTTAGCTCATTTACTGTTCTACCAAAGTCCATCTGTTTTTCCTATATTGTATTGAGCCTTCTGGTGAAGCTTTTGAGCTGATTCTGCAGGTTTTCACTTACATTATCAATTTTTTGCTTCCATTTCCTCTAATAATATGGGTACAGACTCCATGGAGAGACATCCCAAACATGTTGTCGTCTCCTCCCAGGCTTGCATCTGTGCTATTTCTTTGATATTTTCATTGGGAACTTCCAAATTGGGGCTAGGCAAGCCTGGCATGGGGCACTCTGCCTGTGTGCTCTTTTTGTGTTGTGACATGCCCATGTTCAGATGAGATACTGGTTTCCCATGGGCCTTCAGCAGAAGTGGGACCTCACAAGATTTCTGAGAGGACTGGTGAGGTTTTGGTATGTGCTCAGTTTCTCTGGTGTCAGGCAGTGTGGGAGTGTTCAAACCTTAAGCATCACTATCAGTGTGGGGACTGGTCCTTGTTTGGAATCCTGGGTCAGTGGGTAGGGTCATCGGACTTTCAAGTTGGTGGGGAGCCAAGCCATAGCTCCCTCAACTGGTCTTGCCTATGGTCAGGGTCTGAGTGTCTAAGGGTGGGTGGGAGGTCAGGGCACAGGTCTCCAACCTAGCCTCACCTGGGGTCAAGGAGTCTGAGCAAGCAAGGATGGGTGGCTGTATTTTTGACTTGCCTATAATGATCAAAGTATTTTGATAATAATTTAATATCTATATTTTGATTTTTAGAGTATATCTGTTAATATCAAGGATCCAAAAGGAAAGAAAATCATCAAAGAGGTATAGTATTCTCTGTGAAATGCATCTCAGTACTTAGATTACAACTAGGGATTTGAACAGAATAAAAGGTCAGAAGAGATGGCCCAGGGGTTAAAGGCACTTACTTGCAAAGCCCAGTGGCCTGGGTTTGATTTTCCAGTACCACATAAAGTAGATGAATGAAATGACACCTGCACTTAAAGTTCCTTTGCAGTGGCAGGGAGCCCTGGCATACCTATACTCTCTCTCTCTCTCTTAATAAAAATATTTTTAAATGTTTTTTTGATGTAGGTTCTCACTCTAGTTCAGGCTAACCTCAATTCACTTTGTAGTCTTAGGTTGGCTTCAGACTCACAGCCATCCTCCTACCTTTGTCTCCCAAGTGCTGGTACTAAAGACGTGCACCAACATGCCTGGCTAAAATGTTTTTGAATTTCCTTTTATTGGCAGTCTGTACTATAGCTATGAATCTCATCAAGAAGCATAATGTGTTTTATAATTTCTTATGTATATAAAAGGTCATTATATTCCTAGTGCTATTGAGTGCTTTTGGCTTGGGCACATCACTTACATTTTTTTCCTTCTATGCCTCAGAATTTTCCTATAAATGAAGCATTAAAATCCTGAGTTTATCAAAGGTATTGAGTCAACAGGATCTAAGTGAAGACTCAGAGATTACTTAAGACTACCACCTGTGTGGTAAACAATATCCCAATTTATTATTTCAGCTAATTTTGGAGTATTTTCCTGTAATAAATAGTGAATGCTCAGCCATTGACAGCAATCAAACTTCAGCCAGTCACAGGCTGCCAATGCCTCTTTCTGGTTAAGGAAAGTACCAGGCTGTAATCTATTAAACATTTCTTGATATTGTTTCCTTTTTTTCTACAAATACTGCCTGCCTGTGTTTCTGAGTGGAGCTGCTTGTCCCTCTCCTAGTTGTGGGGGTGTCCAGATGTATAAATCATACTTTCTCCAAAGAAGCTGTTAGATTTAACTTTTAATTTTTTATATTGATAATTTACCTTAATAAATCTATTGATTTTCCCCTTTAATAGGAGTAAGAAAGCCTATGAGCTTGGGAGATGGTTCAGCAGCTAAAGGTGCTTGATTGCAAAGCCTGCCTGTCTGGGTTCAGTTCCCCAAAATTGAACCAATTGCAGAAAGTGCTGCATGCATCTGCAATTCATTTGTAGTGGCAAGAAGTCTTGGCTTACCCATCTTTCTCTTTCTCTGAAATGAAAAAATAAATATATGAAAAATCAGTATTAAAAAGAGAGCCTGTACAAAATGTATATTTTAGATTGTGCTTAAATGTAGTCTTGGGAAGTCTATGTTGAAGATGCATGACTACCAATCTATAAAATAAAAGATTACATACTAGACTGTCTCTATAATCTCTTTTTGGCATTTTTATTTTTAAAAATGTTTTTATTTATTTGAGGGAGAGAGAAAACACACAGAAAGAATATGTGTGCCAATGCCATCTGCCACTGCAAACTCCAGACTTTACCATCTATTGTATTTGGACTGCCATCTTTCTCCATAGTATTTATCTGGAACAAAATATTTTTTAATTGATATCTTTATTATCCAAAATTAGATACATTGAATGAACAGATATTATGCTGGTATCCCCATATCTCTCCTGCTTGTCCCCAATCCACTGGGTGTCCTCCTTGGTGGGCATATTGGATCAGTCCATGGGGTAGGGGATTATGAATTGATCTTAGCGGTAGCCAATTTCCCCCCTGCTTTGTGTAATGTTGCTGAGGGGGACAATGTCTCTGGACATTCTCCTTCACTGTGGCTCTTACAATCTTTCCGCCCCTTCTTCTGCTCAGTTCCCTGAGTCATGGTGGGTGAGTTTTAAGTCTGCTTTATTGTTGTTGAGATCTTAAATGTCTCTGCATTTTTGCTTTTTGTTGTATTGGATATCACTGGTGTCTTTCTCATTAACCTATCCTAGGTTATCTGACTTGCTGTGATGATAGGTCTCTTGTTTATCATGCCACTTTCTCATAGGTTTCATTGGGGGCCTCCATGATAGGCCTGGGGTAGTTCATCTCTTGCCAGGATGTCAGCCATCATCCCATAGCTTGTTGGTGGAGTTGGTTTTTCCACAGCTCTCTCGCTGCCTTCTGAAAAATACAAATGGAATCTCACTCAGAGAGTGCCATCAGTGTAAGTTAAATGAGACACACAATGCTAATTTGGCAAAATTCTATCCTAGGGTTGGGGGTCCAAATGGACAAGGGTGGGTGGGAGGTCAGGCATAAGTTCCAGACCTTGCCTCGCCTGGGGTTAAGGGGTTCACCTTTTTTTTTCGAGGTAGGGTGTCGCTCTAGTCCAGGCTGACTTCAGGGTGGCCTTGAACTCTCATAGATCCTCCTACCTCTTCCTCCTGAGTGCTGAAATTGAAGAAGTGCACAATCATGCCTCTCTTATTTTTCAATAAGTAGAAACTTTGCATATATAATTCATGTGTTGGTGACACCATTTCCCTCCTCTCTGCCGCCATTCTACTGGGGGCCCTCCTCAATGGGATTGACTGTATGTTCCATGGAATGGAGGGTATGAGTTGTGATAGCAGGTGACAGTGTGTAGGGGGGACAATGCCTTTGGATATTCCTCCCTCCATGGCTCTTAAAATCTTTCCACCCCCTCTTCCCCAAAGTTCCCTAAGCCATGGTGGATGAGTTTTAAGTCTGCTTTAGTGTTGAGCTCTTAGTAGATTCTGGATTTCTGCTTTGGAATGTTTTAAGTGTCCTGGATGTCTGTCTCCACTACCCTTGTGTAGGTTGTCAGGCTTCCTACGATGGGGTCCCCACTCTTGCTCACCTTTCCATTTCCTCTGTGGTTTCACCAGGGCCCTAGCTGATATGTTAGGGATGTCTCATCTCTTGCCAGGGATTCAGCTATCATTTCTGGTCTTCTTGGTTGAGTTAGGTTGTCCACAGTTCCTGCTGCCTTCTGAAAAATAAAATGAATTCTTCAACAGAGTGTGAGATCACCATAGGTAAAATGGGACAAGTATTCTTAATTTCCCTTAATTACAATGAGTACAGCCTCTCTTTAGGCCTGTGGGTAGGAGTGTCATGGTTTGATCCAGGTGTCCCCCACAAACAAATGAATGTATTCTCAATGATCGATCCTCAGCTGATGGCAGTTTGGGAATTACAACCTTGCTATAGCTGTGTTGTTGGGGGCAGGCTTTTGGGGTTATAAGCCAGCTTCCCCTTGCCAGTATTTGGCACACCTTCCTGCTGCTGTTTCCAGTGTTGTGGCAGAGGTGATGTCCACCCCTCTGCTCATGCCATTGTTTTCCCTGCCAGGATGGAATCTCCCCTCAAGTTCATAAGCCAAATAAATCCATTCCTCCACAAGTCACTTTTGTTTGGGTTCTTTCTGCACAGCAACTAGGAAGCTGACCACAACAAGGAGCTTCCCCTTGGAATTCAGATTCTTGATGTCCATAGGAATTTGACTTGGATCCCAGTTCCAGCTAAGGGTTTCTTGCCACTGAGTGGATCTCTTAGCCTATCAGAAAGCCCTTGATTACCCACCTACGTTGAGTGCCACTAATGCACTATTGTCATGCTTATTGCTGTGGTACAGAAGTATTCCCTGCTTTCTCCTAACATTATTGGCTAGTCTCCACTGGCAGCTCATGTAGCACATTCCAGCACTAACCATCAGGGAACTGGCTTCCTTCTAGATTCCAGCCAGGTCTCTTAATATTGTGTGACAGGAGCCTGTAGTGACTTCCGCAATAGGGTCTTATTGTTTACTTTGGGTGGGCAATAAAGTGCTATGACAGAAGCCTCTCTAGTTTTGGAGACCTTGTTGATCTCTCTGACCCACAACTCAATGAGGGTAGTAACTAATTGCTGGCACTGGGAATTCCAACCCCGAGCTAAATGTTTCAGTGTTAGGCTTCCTCTTACCCTCTCCAGGGTCCTTTTACCAGATGATACCCCCATATTCCTTTGAAGGTTTATATCTTAGCCTGCTGTCCAAATGTAAAGATTCTGTGATCCACTTCATGTTGGATTTCATTATGTGTATATGCCATAGTCAGTCACAGGCCGCTGGGATGAATCTCCAAACCAGGCACAATTTTGGGGAGGAAAATATTTATTGAAGTAACAGATCCAGGGGAAGTTAAAGAAAGGCTGGCCCCCTTTCACAAATCCAAGCAGAGAGACAGAGGCCCAGAACCTCCAAAATCAAGCAAGCAACTGTAACACTGATTCACAAAACAGCAGGATTACAATACTTGAGTTTTGGCTGCTCTTTTGCATATGTATCCCTAGTATTTTGCATTCAATTTAGAAATACCTCAGGGCCAGACCTTAGGAGGCCAGGCTAAAGTGAGACCTCCTCCAGTCAGAAGGCTGGAGACAATTTACAATCTTTAATATACCTATAATTCTTTTGGGGGACATGTATTCAAACTACCACAGTGTATCTTCTCTTGCCTTCCCATTCTTTCCCCCAACCCTTTCCATTCCTAGTATAAGTGTCTCAAGTTTCATATCAGGTTTTCTTCCTATTCAGGCTGAACCCGATTTTTAAAAACTTATTGTTAATAATCAGATATATTATATGAGAAAGTCTTGTAGTGGTAACCACAATTCCCCCTCTCTTTCCCCAACCCGCTGGGGGCCCTCCTCACTGGAATTGCTGGACCAGACCATGCGGTAGGGAGTTATGAATTGTGCAAGAAGTAGACAGTTATTTTTATTTGCATGTTATCGTTGAAGGGGTCAATGTCTCTGGATATTATCCCCCACCATGGCTTTTACAATCTTTCTGCCCCCTCTTCTGCAAAGTTCAATGAGTTATGGTGGGTGACCTGTAAATCTACTTTACTGTTGAGGTCTTAAGAGTCTCTGGATTTTTGCTTTGGATTATGTTGGGTATCCCTGGTGCCTGTCTCCATTACCCTTTCACAGGTTATCTGACTTGTTTCTTTCTTATCTCACCCCTTCCTCAAAGGTTTTGTTTGGGCCGTAGGTGATAAGTTAGGGGTGGTTCATCTCCAAGGGAACTTTCCTCTTAGAGCCCAGGTTCTTGGTCTCCATAAGATTTTGCCACGGATCCCAGTTTCAGTTAAGGGCTCCTTGCCACAGAGAGGATCTCTTAGCCAATCAGCAAGCCATTGATTACCCACCTAGGTTTAGCACCACTATTACATAGGTAATCACTTCTTGGCTTGTTGCTCTCTGCCATATAGTAGTGTGTTCAGCATACTTGTAACATTGGTCAGTGTTATATATCAGTGACCTCTGCTTTCTTTGGATATCATTGGCCAGTTTCCCCTGGCAGCTTATGTAATACCTTCTAGCACTACACAGGCTACCATCTAGGAGCTGGTTACCTTTCTGGATGCAGCAGGGTCTCTCAGTATTGTGTGATGACAGACTTCAGTATCTTCAGCAATAGGGCCTTAGCTTTTTCCTGGGATGGGCATGCAAGAGCTTTGACATAAGCCTGTCTTATTTTGTGAACCTTGTAGGTCTCTTTGATCAACAGCTCAGTGTGGGAAGTAACCAATTACTGGGTCAGGAAGTTATAGGCCAGAGCCACTTGTCTTGGGGTTAGGCTTCTTCCCACCCTATTCAGCCCCCCCTTACCAGGTGATGCCCACAACTTCCTCAAGAGCTTGCTATATGAAAGTAGGGTTTTTATGGCATTGATTCATTATTGGTTTAGATTAGTGTATAAGTTTTCCCCACCTTCCCATCCCCTCATTCTTTTCATCTCCTTTGTAAGTCTCTCAATACACTTCTCAGGTTTGCTTCCTGTTCAAACTGAACCTGATTATGAACCACAGAGGGAGAATATGTGGTGTTTGTTTTTTCTGTTCTCATGTGAGTTTTCTGAATATGATTTGTTCCAAGTCCATCCACTTTCCTGCAATTTTCATGATATCATCTTTCTTTACTGATGAATTGAATTCCATAGTGTATATGTACCACAATATTGATATCCATTTGTCCAGCAATGGGCATCTGGGTTGATCTCAATTCTTAGCTATTGTGCACTGAGCAGCTATAAACACAGTTGAGCAAATGTGTCTCTATTGAAGTTAGGAACATTTAGGGTAGATGTCCATTAGAGGAATAGCTGGTAGTTGGAAGCTCTATTTTCATCTTTTTTAGTCACATATATTTATTTCACTTATGGTTGTACAAGATTACACTCCCACAGTAGAGAAGGAGGGTTCCTTTACCCCCATATTCTCACCAACATCTATTGTTGTTAGACTTTTTGATGATTGCAATTCTAGGGTAATAAGGTGGAATCTCATAGTTGTTTTGATTTGCATTTCCTTGATGATTTAGGAAGCTGAGCATTTTCTTCAGTGACTATTAGCCATTTGTATTTTCTCCTTTGCGAATTCCCTATTCAGTTCACTGCCCCATATTTTGAGTAAATTGTTTGTTTTTTTTATTACTTATGTTTTTGAGTTCTTTATAGATTCTAGATATTAGGCCTCTGTCCATGGTATAGTTAGTGAAGATTTTCTCCTGAGTTGGTGGTGATCTGTTGGCTCTGTGTATGGTATGTTTGTCTGTAAAGAGCTTTTTAGCTTGATGACATCCCATTGGTTGAGTGACTGTTGAATTTCCTGGGCTACTAGGGTTTTGTTCAGGAAGGTTTCCCCTATTCCTATCTTGTGGAGAGTTCCTCCTATTTTTTCTTCTAGGCTTTTAAGAGTTTCAGGTCTTATACAGAGCTCTTTAATATACTTGGAGTTGATTTTTGTATATGGTGAGAGGAGTGGGTCTAGTTTATTTTTTTACATGCATTTATCCAGTTAGTCAAGTACCCTTTGTTGAAGATACTGTTTTTTTTTTCTTCAGTGTATGCTGTTGGCATTTTCTTTTGTAACAGATCAATTAGTTGTAGTTACTTGTACTAAGAGCTGGGTCTTAAATTCTGTTCTATTGGTCTATGTGTCTGTTTTTATGCCAGTACCATACTGATTTTGTTACTTTGTCTTTGTAGTATAAGTTTAGATTGGGTATGGTGATACCTCCCAAGGTGTTTCTTTTGTTGAGTATATTTTTGGATATGCAAGGCCTTCTGCCATATCAAATGGATTTTGAGATTATGTGTTTCTTTCTCTGCAAAGAATAATGCTGGGAATTTATTGGCATTGCATTGAATTTACATATTTCTTTTTATAGAATTGCCATGTTCACAATATTAATTTTACCTATCTAGGATCATGGAAGGTCTCCATCTTCTCACACCCTCCTCAATTTCATTTTTGAATGTTTTTTTGTAGCTCTTTCACATTATTGATTCATATTATTCCAAGGTATTTGACTTTTTTGGGTGGGGGCTATGAAAATAGGACAGTCTCGATGATTCCTTTTTCTGTATGCTTGTCATTTGCATACAGGAAGGTTACTGACTTTTGTGTGTTACTTTTGTATCCTGCACTTTGCTGAAGGAATTTATTACTGTTAGGAGTTTTATGTTAGAGTTTTTAGGTCTGTTATATATAGGAACATGTCATCTACAAATAGGGCTACCATGAGTTCTTCCTTTATAATTTGTATCACTTTTATGTTTTCCTCCTGTCTTATTGCTTGGGCTAGAACTTCAATCACTATTTTGAAGAGCAGTGGTGAGGGTGTACAGTCCTGTCTTGTTCCTGTCCTTAGTGGGAACTCCTTGAATCTTTCCCTATTGAGTATGATTTGGGTTTTAGGTGTTTTGTATATAACATTTATTATGCTAAGCTATCAGCCTTCCATGTCCAGTTTCTTATCATTTTGATCCTGAAATGATGTTGTATTTTGTAGAACGCCTTTTCTGCATCAATTAAAATGATCATGCAGTTCTTGTGTTTGTGTTTATTTGTGTTGTTAATTAAGGTGATTGGTTTCCATATGTTGAACCATGCCTGCATTCCTGGGATGAAGCCTTCTTGGTCCTGGTGAATTATGCTTTTGATGCGTTGTTGAATTTAATTTGCAAGGATTTTGTTCAGAATTTTTCAAACTAAGTTCATCAGGGATATAGGTATTTAGTTTTTCTTTGTTGTGTCTCTGGTTTTGGTATTAGGGTAATGATAACTTCATAGGAGTTGAGTAGCATTTCCTGTTCTCTGATTATGTGAAAAAGCTTGAGAAAAAGTGGTTTTTGAGTTCTACCATGAAGGTTTTATAGAATTTGACTGAGAATCCATCTGGTCAAGGACTTTTCCTTTTGGGGAGGTTTTTTATTACATTTTCAATATCAATGGATATAATACGTTTTTTTTTTTTTGAGATTAATCTGCTCTGGGTTTAGTTTGGTAGGTGGTATGTGTCTAGGAATTCATCCATTTCTTCCAGCTTATCCAATTTTGTGGCATAGAGGTTTTAGAAATATGTTCTGATAATTCTTCCAATTTCATTGATGTCTGATGTGACCTGTCCTTTTCATTTCTCATTTTGTTAATTTGGGACTTCTCTTTTTTTCCTTTGATCAAATTGGCCAGGGGTTTGTCAATCTTGTTTATTTTTTCAAAGAAACAGTTTTTGTTCTGCCAACTTTCTTAATTGTTTTCTTTGTTTCCAATTTATTAATGTCTGCTCTGATCTTAATTATTTCCTTCCAACTGGAGATCCTTGGGTTGGATTGTTCTTATTTTTCCATTGCCTTTACGTGGGTGAACAATTTATTAATTTGAGTTCTCTCTGTCTTTGTTATGAAGACATTCAGTGCTATAAATATTCCCTTTAGGTCTGCCTTCATTGTGTCCCATAAGTTTTGGTATATTTTGTTTTCATTATTTAGTTCAATAAATTTCACAATTTCCTTTTGATTTTTTTCTACAACCCATTCATTGTTTAATAGCATATTGTTCAATCTCCATGATTTGGTGTATTTTCTGTTGATGTTAATTTTGTAGCTTTAATGTCTTGTGGTCCAATATGATGCAGGGAGTTGTGTTAATTTTCCTGATTTTTCCTGGGTGTTTCCTTTATGTCCTGATAAGTGGTCTTTTTTGGAGAAAATTCCATGGGCCGCTGAGGAGAATATGTATTTTGTAGAATTGTAATGGAATTTCTGTAGATATCTGTTAGTTCCAATCTATCTAAGGTATTGTTAAGATCTATGTTTTTCTGCTGGTTTTCTGTTTGGATAATCTGCCTAGTGATGACAATGGATTATTAAAGTCTCCTACTCTGATGGAGTTGGAATTTATTTCTGACTTGTTTCAAGTAAGTTTACCTTTATGAAATGTAGTGTACATACATGATAGTGATATCCTCTTTTTGGATCATTCCCTTGATGAGTAAGAAATATCCTTCTTTGTCCTTTTTAATTACTTTTTGTTCAAAGTCTATTTTGTTGGATATTTATGTAGCCACACCCATTGTTCTTTATTACCATTTGCTTGGAAAAACATTTTCCATCCTTTCACACTGTGGCAGTGTCTTGTCTTTAGAGTTGAGGTGGGTTTCTTAAAGGCAGCAGATGGAAGGTTCCATTTTTCTGATCTACCCTGTTAACTTGTGTCTTTTTTTAATGGAAGAATTAAAGTCCGTTAATATTAAAATTCTGTACTATACCATTATATATTCCTTTTCCCCATAAAACACTTTGTATACAATTTATGCATTTTTTACTCGTTTTGAATATTTTCCTATTAGCATAACTAATTTTAGCAAAAAGATTATAATCTGCTTTTATTATTTAGTCTATTCTGAAGAAATTTCTATTTATATAAGATTTTATTACATTTATTTTATTGTCTCATTGAAATAGGGATTTTTTTGGTATATTTTGATACTTCATGTACATTGTGATATGATTTACTTTGTTGATATCTAAACATATAGATACTTCAAGTGGATTCTTTAATTTTTTTATTTATTTGCAAGCAGAGAGAGACACTGACAAGAGAGACAACCCAAAGCTCTGTCCTATTTTTTTAATGTACTCACCCCATGTCTGCCTCTGGTGTCCTTGTTATTTCAAAAGCTGTGGAAGATCGTGGTCTTTTTTCCTAAGATTCATTCCCTTCTGATGGCTTAAAAACAAACAAAATAGTGGTTCATCAAAGTCATGTAAAATTCTTCAAAAACAAAGTATCAGAAAGCATGAAGGCATTTTATAACCATGTTCATATGTATTAAGTGCTATTATGAGGAATATTACATAATATGTATGGAACATAATGAAGTCATTATATCTAGTTTGTTTTGAGTGTTTAAAAAAGTTGTTTTTCCTATTTTTAAGTATAGTCTGTTTTTAACATATTCTTATAAAAATATATTTGGATAGACCATGCAGAGTAAACATGTTTATATTTGAAGAAAATGGAATCTATTTAATGGCATATGTTTACAAAAATATAATATTCCTTGATTTCCTGAAATTAATACTTGTAGTAATTGATCAGAACCTTTTGTGTTTGCCTAAATCGACTTCATTTATTCTGAGATTTTTCTGGACTATTTATTACAAAATGAGAGTCAATTATATTTATTGAAATTAAAGTTCTTTTCTGTGAGGAGAGTATTTGAATGTTTAGAAGTCCCTTAAGGAGTCTGATTCCTCTTCATCTTTTCCTTCAGCTTGCAGCTGTCTCTGATGTGTTTGTGGAGAACTATATCCCCGGAAAACTGTCTGAGATGGGCCTGGGATATGAAGAAATAAACAAGATTGCTCCTCACATTATCTACTGCTCTATCACAGGTACATCAGCTCCACATCCTCACCAGTGAGAGGTTTTCCAGACCCTGCATTTTCTTGCTTCTATTAGAAAACTCTTGCTGATGTTGATTTAAGTGATTCTGGATTTCTGGATTGTTCAACAATAACCAAAAGTAAACATTTTCACAATTTCATGCTATGCACATTTTTTTGAATTAGTTGCCTGTGGTTTTGTGAGATTGTCAGATTGTCTCCCTCCTTCCCTCCCCTACCTCCTTCCTCCTTCTTCCTTCCCTCCCTCCCTCCTTTTTCCTTCCTGTCCCTCTTTCCTTTTATGTTTATATGTGGGGGGTGAGTGTTCCAGCACATGTATGGAGGTCAGAGGACAACCCAGTGTGTAGATCCTTACCTTCCATCTTGATTAAGGCATAGGAGTGTGGAGGGGAACATGACATCATATACCCCAGATAGGCCACAACTCATTATGTAACTGAGGATGACCTTGAATGACCTTGATAAGTCCTTCTGCCTCCACTACCCATGTCCTGACATTGCAGGTGTGTGCACCATGCCTGTCTCCATATCCTTTGTTTTCATGTAGCAAAATGTCTTCAAGAAAGAGGACATAACATTGTTGTTCTCAGCTAAGCAGATGATGAGTAAACTATGTTTTTAAGTTGTAGGGATGTGGACTAAAGTAGACAATGAGGCAGAGGCATGTCTGAAGAAATTCTAATCATTCTATAATTCTTTCTCCCTTTTCACCTTTCAACAGTCTTTAGAATAATATCTGCACAGTTAATTTTTTAAATTTCCTAATAATGAAAGAGGTAAAAATGGCTAAAGAACTTGAGGCTAAAGACATCGCTATTAAATAGCAGAGTCAGGCTTCTTACATGAAAAAAAAAAGTTCAACATTTTCAGCCATCAGAGAAATGCAAATCAATACTGTACAGATTCCATGTCCTCTAGTCAGAAGGGCTACTATCAAGAAAACTAGCAACAGCAAATTCTGGTGAAGAAGGGTGAGAGGAACTTTTATACATTATAATTGAGAATGTAAACTGGTCTGGCCATTATGGAAATCAGTATTGAGGTTTCTCAAAAACCCAAAATAGAACCACCATATGATCCAGCTGCACCACTCCTGGGTATATGCCAAAATGTATCAAAGTCAGCATGTTTTAGTGATACCTCCACACTCATGTTTATTGAAGCAGTAGTTACAGTACTCATGGAATCAGCCTAGTTGTCCATCAATAGACAGGCACAATCAAGTTTTATTAATTTATATAGAAGAATGAAAGCATACCAATTACTGGAAAATAGATGAAATTGGAGATTATTATGTGAAAAAATAAGCTAGTCTTAGAAAGACAAATACTGAGGGGCTGGAGAGATGGCTCAGCGGTTAAGGCACTTGCCTCCAGTGCCTAAGGCTCTGGGTTCAATTCCCTAGTACCCACATAAGCCAGACCCGCAAGGTGATGGCCATGGTGCTCTCTCTCTCTCTCTCTGCTTGAAAATGAATAAATAAGTTTTTTTTAAAAAAGAAAGATAAATATTGAATGTTTCCTCTGATATGTGCACTTAGAGTTAAAAAAAAAAACCTTGAATGTAGAGAAGGGGCTATTTAGAAAGAGGAACAGAATGAGTTGGAAGAAAGATCAAGAGAAGGTAATAGTGTATATAGTGTTTGATTCAGGTGTCCCCCATAAACTTAATGTATTCTGAATGCTTGATCCCCAGATTATGGCAGTTTTGGAACTTTGTTGGAGGTGTGTTGTTGGGGTCGGGCTTATGGGGGTTATAGCTGGCTTCCCCTTGCCAGTGTTTGACATACTTTCCTGCAGCTGTTTGCAGTGCTGTGGCAGAGGTGGTGTTCATCCTCTGCTCATGCCATCATTTTCTCTGCCATCATAGAGTTTCCTCTCAAGTCTGTAAACCAAAATAAACCCATTCTTCCCATTAAGCTGCTTTTGATCGGGTTCTTTTCTACATAGCAACAAGAAAGCTGACTACAACAATGTGACTATGATCAAAGGATATTATTTAAGAATATAAAAGTGACATAATGGAATCCACTATTTTATGCAATTAATATGTGCTAAGATTTCTCAGAATTCTTGACTTATTGTAATGTCACTCAATGTTTTCCATACTCAGACATTCATTGGGAAGTACTAAAATAGATTTTGTGATTATAGGACACTGAACAGCTCTACTTCCAAAATTATTTTTGCTATTATCTTTCATTTGTTGTAATCATATTAGTGCTAGTAGATGTTATAGACAAATTCACTATCAGGATGTCTAAATTTTAACTGATTCTTTTGGAAACACAAATCATTTATGTGTCAAGTTTGTGTGGCTATAAAGCCAAGTTCCTTTCTTTTACTTAAGTTTAGTATTCTTGGTAATCAAGCTTTAATAATATTTCAAAGACTGATTATTTTAGTCTAAAGTTGCACATGTTATGATAGGGATTCTAGTCTTCTCTGATGTTTTACAGCCCAAAATAAACTGAGGCCAAATCATCTTTTTTCCTTCCCACGATGGCTTTATTACTGTTGAGAATAATGGTAGAATGGCTGAGGATTTATGTCAATGTAGCCTGATAGTTGTGTGGTTGAAATTGTCTCTGACTATGAAATCTGGACTGCTGGACAAAAATGTTAAACTGATCTTAAGGAAGAAAGGCCTGGGTTATTTTCATCAGTATGAGCCTTATCACTTCAGAGGAAGCTAAGTATGTGCTGTAGGGGACAGTGACCCAGGCAGTTTTTTTTTTTGTTTTTTTTTTGTTTTTTTTTTTTTTTGAGAAAACAGCAGTGTTCTCTGTGAGTGGCTGGCTATATCAAAACGCTGAAAGGACATATCTGTATCTTTTTAAAATATTTATTTATTTATTAAGGAGAGAGAGAGAGGAGAGAGAGAGAGAGAGAGAGAGAGAGAGAGAGAGAGAGAGAGAGAGAGAGAGAGAGAGAGAGAGGCAGATACAGGGAGAATATGCCAGTGCCTCCAGCCATTGCAAATGAACTCTAGGCACATGTGCCACCTTGTGTAACTGGCTTTATGTGGGTACTGGGGAATTGAACTTGGGTCTTTCTTTCTTTCTTTCTTTCTTTCTTTCTTTCTTTCTTTCTTTCTTTCTTTCTTTCTTTCTTTCTTTCTTTCTTTCTTCCTTCCTTCCTTCCTTCCTTCCTTCCTTCCTTCCTTCCTTTCTTTCTTTCTTTTCTTTCCTTTCTTTCTTTCCTTTCCTTTCTTTCTTTCTTTCTTAGTTTTTTGAGGTAGGGTCTCGCTCTAGCCCAGGCTGACCTGGAATTCACTCTGTAGTCTCAGGCTGGCCTTGAACTCCTACCTCTGCCTCTGAAGTGCTGGAATTAAAGGCGTGTACCACCATGCTGTGCGAACTTGGGTCTTTCTGTTTTGCAGGCAAACACCTTTACTACTGAGCCATCTCTCCAGCCCAATATCTGTATCTTTTCTTAAAAATATATATTTATTTTCCATAATGAGTTACATTATTTAGTGGGCAAACAATGCGTTGTCATCCCGAATTCCCTAATTCCCCCCTCCTCATCCCTGATCAGTTGTATATCCTCCTCCGTGGGCTGTCTGTATTAGTCCTTGTGGCAAGGGATCCTGGATATCCTAGTACTCAGCCCGGTTCTCCTGGCCCAAGTGTGTTGTTACTGAGGGGTGCCATGCCTCTGGACAGTCTCCCCCACCACGGCTCTCACAATCTTTCCACACCCTCTTCCACTCAATTCCCTGAGTCATGGGGGGAATTAAGGCTGCTTTAATGTTGCGAGCTTAGGGGTCCTTGTGTCGAAAATCCTTGGTTTCTGTCTCAATGGCCTATCCTGTGTTGATTGAATGACTGTGGTTATAGGTCCCTTGTTCATCTGTCATTGTCTGCTGGGTTTCCTATGGATCCTCCCCGATATGACTGTGGTGGCTCCTCTCTTGCCAGGATCTCAGCCATCGGCCTACGGTTGGTTGGTAGGGTTAGATGAGCCACAGCTCTCTCATTGGGTCCTGAAAAACACAAACACATTTGGCTTATCCTGAGTTGGTTGAATGGCTGTGGCTACAATATCTGTATCTTTTAAGAAGGTTTTTTGAAAATAATCAGTCCACAGTTCTCTATGCTTTTAGAACTATAGTGTCACTTCTAATGATAGGTTTAATTTTTCCATTTATGTCTTTAAAAATATTTTTATTTAATTGCAAGGGGGAGAGAGAGAGAGAGCGAACAAGAGTCAGACAGAATGGGAACATCAGAGCCTCTTTCAACTGAAAACAAATTCCAGATGAATGCACCACTTTGTGCATGTAGCTTTACGTGGGTACTGAGGAACTGAGCCCAGACCACCAGGCTTTGCAAGCAAATACCTTAACTGCTGAGCCATCTCTCTAGCCCTCCGTTTATATCTTCTGAGCATGTTTTTAATTGTAATAATTTAGCAGTAAGAATCCTCTTTACCACACATAAAAATATTATTTTACTTTTCTTTGTTCACTTCACCACTCTTTTTTCTGGAAAGATAAACATTATATTAAATTATTGACTATACTAAGTATGTGATGGAAACACTATTTATGTACTTCAATAAAATTGC
>PVHP010021674.1:8502-29265 GCA_004024765.1 Zapus hudsonius | reverse complement strand
TTTTTTTTTAACTTTTAGAAGGTCAGCTAATTTTTCATGCCAAGAAGAAAACATATACCTGCTAGGATAAGAGCAAATTTGAAATGAAATTGAAAAATTATACTTTTTCTAAGGCCAGATAAGTCTTATTAAAAAAAGGCTGATTCACTACACAAACACATCTTCTGCCACCAGCCAAAGTAAGCAATAAGTGCAACTCTATAAGCAACCATTTCTTTTCATACATTATACACATCCAAGAGACAGATTACTTGCCAGGGCCTGGTGATGCTTTGGAACAGTGCTGAACATTGCTACTTATTATTTCGGCTTGAATGGGACTTTACAGTTTCCTCTGGAAAAGGGCATGTGAGAAGCAATTTCAGAAACTAGCTGCTGGTGTTGACTTATTTCCATCGTTTTCAAACCATCACAATGATTCTTGCTTTCAGTGGCATTTCCTCCAGCTTAAAAAATGGGGAGATGACAGGCCCGCCAAGTGAGGGAAAAAATGCTTCAGTAGACACCATTTCAAATACTTCAATATGCATCAGTGAAAAATAAAGATGCAGGGCTGGAGAGATGGCTCAGCGGTTAAGGCACTTGCCTCCAGTGCCCAAGGCCCCCGGTTCAATTCCCCAGTACCCACATAAGCCAGACCCACAAGGTGGTGGCCCTGGTGTTCTCTCTCTCTCTCTCTCTCTCTCTCTCTCTCTCTCTCTCTCTCTATCTCTCTACTTGAAAAAAATGAATAAATAAAATATTAAAAAAAATAAAGATGCAGATAAATTACAGACAATGGCAGGGCTCAGCTGATGGAGAAAGAGGAAGGAAAGGGAAGAGAGGCTCACATCCTTCACAGTTTCATCCACCAAAGCACTAACCAAACTTAAAATTATGCCCATGGTTTCACTTGAAGTTTTGGAGTACATTTTTATGGAACACGACTTTCTAAGTTCTTTTTTTTTAATTTAATATTTATTGTCCATAATGAGTTACATAATTTAGTGGGCAAACCATGCGTTGTTATCCCGACTTCCCCAATTCCCCCCCTCCCCATCCCTGATCAGTTGTATATCCTCCTTCGTGGGCTGTCTGTATTAGTCCTTGTGGCAAGGGATCTAAGTTCTTTATTAACTGCATCTGAATGCATGCAGAACATAAGGAGGTACCGAGAAGAGGGGCACTGCAGGTACAGGTTTCTGAGTCATGAAGATTGCATTCATTTATTCTCACATCGATTCACTCACCAATTATGTTTTATTTTGAGTAAAATCCTCATGCCAGATATTATGCTGGAAATAAAATACGCAGCAAGATATGTGATTCTTTCCTTGAAGATCTGCTAATCAAACAAATGGATACAAATTATTCTAATGATTGCACAAATAAAAATAAATTCCCTAGGTGCTGGTAGAATGTAACCCCATGATGGCATGAAACAGGGGGTCAGAAAGAAGAAGTGATGGCTGAGATAAATCAAAATAGAAATGAGATGATCCAAGTACGTTCTGAAAAAGAACTTAGAAAATTAATTTTGATCAGCAATAGGGCCAATGGAACCTCTGGGATTTCACATTGAAGAATGCTGACTATTATCTTAGCTCCAAAGCAGTTATAATATGAAAGGTTCTTAGAATATTTTTATTTTTGTCAACCAAAGTTTTAGGATTTCATAGCCATCTTCTTTGGAACAAGTATAGTCTGAAACACATCATATGTGACCATGTGAGTAACCAAGGAATACGCATCTCATGGACTAACCATCATCTTTTGTGCAGCTTTGATGAAGGGGATACCATCCATACTAGGCCAGGGTGCTGTGAGATAGCCAAACTTCCAAACTGGATTAGATGATTTGGCCATGTGTGTAAGGCTAATGGCAGAGATTTTTTTTTAAAGCAAAACCTGTGGAAATACATTATCCGTGATAACAAATTCACACAAAGATATGGAAATACTGTGTTAACATATGATGTCCATTTGTGGTATGGATATTTTATTGAATATAGCATGCATTGTGATGCAATATTAGCCAATCATTTATTGTGTATATTCAACTCTTCCAGACTTTGTACCTCCTGTTGAACGTATTCACGAGTCTTAGTAACAAACCTGCTTTCTTTTGGGTGCTGTATTTTCTGGGAAACATGCAAAGCCACTCCACATTACTTTTATTTTGCCTAAACTAAATCTAAATAGGTTGATTGACCCTGATGCCGTCACCACGTTAGGCTGGTTTTGGTTGTTGTTGTTGTTGTTTTGTTTTTAAAATGAAATAAGGTTTCCTGATCACCTGCATCTGGGTCACTTGAGATGCTTTTTATAATATTCAGAGCTCTATTCCAAATCTGCTCAGTCAGCAGTTTGAAGACACACTAAACACTAGCTAGGTTCTTAATCCGTCCTGGCCGTGGTTGGCAGGGACTGCACTAACCCTGCTGGTGGAATCTGGCTTTAGACTTTTTGTCATAATATGATGTCTGGGGTCCTTTTTTGCTGAGTTATCTTTGCTCACTGTATAGTCTTAGTTTCTTACTCATTCAACTTTCAGAAGCAGGGCTCCATCCACACACTGCAAGGGTATTTAGTTGCCAAAGAACCATCCTAAATTCTGAAGTCCCATCTCTTAGACATTTCACCCTTTTTATTACGTTCCTTGCTCCCATATGCTTTTGGTTGAAAATGAGAAGCCTAATTCTGCCCTGAACAAGAAAAATCACACAGATTATTACAAAGTTATAATCTGTGTTATTCATAGACCAATAGCCTCACCAAAGCATCTATTAGAAGTGTAGACTCTTACACGGTGCCTGGAACCCACTGATACTGAAAATTTTAATGTTGGCATCAAGAATTTGTGAGAAAAGAATTTTCTGAAGTTCACATTACCTAATCTTGATATTTTATTACAGAAACCAGAAAATTTGAAACAATATAAAAAATATTTCTGAAGAAGACTGACACCTGTACTGAAATTTGAGAAACAGTGACCTTAACCATATCAAAACCTCTCAGTCAAATCCAAGTTTGTAACACCTCTTTGGGCCATTGACATTCGAGGAGCCATCTTCTTTCTTTAACATGAGCTCAGTTTTGTCCCTTACATCTCACTTAGTTCTACTTCCTTCTTGACCATCGCTGATATGTACTGTGATTACGGTTCATCTCACCTAACACAAGAAGAAAACACTTACTGATTAACTGTCTGTTGGAATTTAAAATTGGGTCCAGGTTTCCCCTCAGCATAGAACATTACCTTTCGAAGTAATTCAGTGTTTCTCTTAAAAACAACCTACTCTGTATATGAGAAATATATTCCCAACATGCTTCAAAATAACTAGCCTATCCATGGTCCCCTGTCACAAGGACTGATCCAGACGACCCATGGAGGAGGTTATCCAGTTGAGGGGGGAGGGGAGGGCAGTAGGGAATTGGGGATAACAACTCATTGTTTGCCCACTAAATGTTGTAACTCATTATGGACAATAAAAAATTTATTTAAAAAAATTGAAGCTAAAAGTAAAAAAGGAAGTATTAAAATTTTGAGCATCAAAAAAATAACATGCACACAAAATCTGCATTATCAGTATTTCAAGATAAATAGAATAAATTACTTTAGAAGAGAGGTTAAAATGCCTCAAATGTTGCTTAACAGTTACACACATTTTAAAGTAGAATTCTGAGATTGGTTTGCTTAGATAAGTCTTAGCCTAAACTAATTGTTTAACTTCCTCTTAAAGTTACTAATTTAAAACAACTATTGCTGGAAAAAGCGAAAATAGAATGTGCTTATATGAATATAGCTAATGTTGGTCTCAATACTTGCTTTTAATATTGGTATTGATAACAAATTTGGAAAGAAGAGGGAAGCCATCACACTTTGGAGCAAGTTACCCCCTCAAAATTTTGTGCACCCTAAACTTGATACCTTTATGAGTTGGCATTTAGAATTTGTATCATTCCATTTTTACACTAGTTTAAGAAAACATGTGAGGTGTGGTATGGAACAAAGAAAAAAAAAGATTCATTTATCTTACAGTCCTGGAAGTTGAAAGTCCCACATATTTTGATAGTTTTCTTGCTGGCAGAGTCCTTGGGTAGCACAGGGTATCAGGTGGCAAGAGACAGAAGGGACATGTATGTCCGCTTGTATTATTGTGTGAAGCCAGCAGGATTCAATGATGGAAGCTATGATGATTAGGTTTTCTTATCAACTTGATCTGTTTAATTATCTTGGGTGGGTTTCTGAGAATGTCCATAGGAAGACAGTCTCTCAAAAGGGGGCAGGAGTAAAGAAGCTCAGAGAAGCTAGAAATGAACATCCCTTCTTTGAGGGCAGTGCAGGAAGGAAATTCCAGAGACTGGAAGCCAATAAATCTGGAATAGGGGTTCAAGACCTCTGCCCTAAGGCTATATAAAGGGGAAAGAAGTCATTTTCTCTGCCTGCCTGTTTGTTGTTCTCTGTGTGTGGTACTGGTGATGACCTCTCTCTCTGTGCTTTGACCTCACCTGTGAAAGGAAGCCAGCCTCTTTCACCTTTATGGAACTTCACCTGGATCTGTAGCTTGAATAAATCCTTTTCTCCCATAACTGTGCCTGGTGGTTTGGAGATTTATCCCACTGGTGTGTGACTGACTATGACAGAGGCTTTATCCTAATGATGCTATTATCTCTCAGAGGCCTTGTTATTACATTTCATAATTTTCCTCCATCTCATCGGATCTAAACATTCAACCCAGCTTAAAGTGATAAGGGGAAGTTTCAGCATAACAGAGAAAGCATGGCAGAGTATAGGCTCAGAACCACATTTTGCCATGGCAGTTGGAAAGTAGCAACAAAAGTGAAATAATTCTGGGAAGGATGAACTTGGTCTACAACACCCCAAGGTCAACCCCAAATGACACACCTTTTCCAGCAAAGCTTCACCTCCTAAATTGCCACCAGCTGGGATTTGAAGATGAGGCTTAATCACCCACATAAGTTATGGGGGACATTGCAAATTTATGCTATCACAATGCCACATAGCAGCACTCCAGAAGGAAGGTGAGGCAAGAGGAACATAAATTCAAAGTCTGCCTGGGCTACATAGCAAATTCTATTTCATCAAAGGCTACAAAGTGAGTCCTGTATATATATCCAGAAATGCCAAAAAATATTCTTCTGGGAAGCAGACAAACTGAAGTAGGAAAGCAGCAGCCCAGTTCTCAGCCTGTGGCAGGAGGAAGCATGCATTTCTTTATCCACAACACCTCCTCTTACTGTTCAAAGGCAGTGGTCTGATTGTCTCAGCTCAGTATCATCTTCACCAACTTTGTCATCAATTCTTAATGGAGAGAAGGCCAGTCTTTTTTAATTTACAAAAACCAGATTTTATTTCCTCTCTAATCTATAAATGAGAAAAAAACTCTATATTCATTTTTTTCTCAATTTGAGTCCTGTCCCAAGAGCCACCAGCTACAGAAATATGTCCCTTACAGATGAGCCTTTGGGTAGAACTTCCCAACAGTTCATGCTATACTAATTAAAATTAGTAAGGCAAATTGGGTACAATATTGGAGAGTGTTTTTCCCCCTATTAGGGGGGGCCTAGAGGTTGTTGGGTTGCTGCTTTTCAATTTGGTTATGATCTTAAAAGAGGTTGTTATGTGTGAAATGAAATCACACACCTGACCCAGTGCAATCTAATACCATTTCCAGGGTATATTTAATTACTAGACTTCTTGGGTTATGAAATCAGAAATGCTTACCATGAGTGAAAATGTCTAGATCTTTGTTATTTTTTTGTAATTGAAAATCAGTCTATTGGTGAGACCATGCATCTAAATTAACGTTCAAGTGTGAAGGAAAGATTTCTCAAAAGAATTTTCACTGCATGCTGCTTTGTAACTACTTTCACAGCCTTCATCCCAGTTTGAACATTATGTTGCTACATGTCCTTAGTTACTCAGTGACAGCTTCATCTCCCTAATTAGATTGAACAGTTTCTGTAGAGTTGATGATAACTTATTCTTCCCCATCCTCTTCATTTCTACCGAAGTGTCTATACCAGTCACCGCTGAGTGGTTATTTACTGACTGGAAGGCATTTATGAAGAACATTCCCAATGAAAGATTTGATGATTCTAGTGTGCTAGTTATTTACAAAGATTTTACTCTATCCAGTGAGATAAGTGCTCTTTCTGAATAAAGGTTATGATGATGATCATTAATATAGTACAATGTCATGTAAGGGACCAATGTGTATGTGGTAGTTTGATTGCATGTCCCCCAATAGATTAAAAAGTGTAAAAATTTTTCTCCAGCCTCCTGGCTAGAGGTATCACCTTGGCCTGGCCTTCAGCCCTGAGGTATTTATGAGGTGAATGTGAAATTACAGTGATACATATGCAAAGAGCAGTCTGAGCTCAAGTCTAGAGTTCCTGCTGTTTGGTAGAGTGTGCTTGCTTGCATTGGAGGTTCTGGTGCTGGGTCTTTCTCTCTCTGCTTGGATCTGTGAAAGGGGGCCAGCCTCTTTTGCCATTCTGAAAACTTCCCCTGGATCTATTATTTCAATAAATACTTTTTTCCCCCAAACTGTGCCTGGTGTGAGATTCATCCCAGCGGCGTGTGGCTGACTACGACGGTGTAATTCATAAGTTTTAAATCTGACATGTGGTTTTGTATTTCCTTGAAGTATCTTTTCTTGATATTTAAATATCATGAAATTTTTTACACAAAAATTCAAACTCAGCATGTTTTCTTAAGAACACCCATTTTTTTTTTCATTTTTCAAGGCAGTTCATGGACGTTTTTCTCTATTCTCTCTTCTGTGTGCTTTGACAATACCCCATCTGTGTTTACCTCTGTTAAACCATTTACTGTTTTGAAGTTTTAAAAGTCATCATCCAGTAAACACCTTAACTTACAGTTATTTTAAACATGGGCATTGCCTGTCTCCACATTCCTGACTTCTACTCATGCTTGACCCAAGTTAAGTGTTTCAGAATATTCTGAATGAATAAACAAGGGCACAGTGTTTTCTTTTTCTTTCTCTGACAGTGTTACTGGAGTGGCAATACTGCCAGACCCTCTCCTATCAACAGAAAGAAGCACAATGCCCCAGGAGCTCACAAAGTGCAAAATCAACCCGAAAATTAATACATGTGGCTAAGCATTCTGAACCTCTGTGTCTGGGGACACAGCTTTAGATTCTTAGCTCTGCACCCAGAGTGCTGACAGACACAATGGCTGAGCAGCATTCTGCTGGAGAGAATTGATTTTACTAATGCATGAAACAAGGGTGGCATTTTTATGCTAAGCAATTAGTTTTTGGCAAGGAAATCTCTGTGTAGAGAAGAACCTCTTTTCTGGGTGACAGAACAATTTTCTTCATTGGAATAAAATATTCTTTTCAAAATCGAAATGTTTGGGGAATATATGAAAGCAAAAAAGAACATTAGTATCTTCTTTGTAACACCACCATAGATGGCACACAGAGCGACAAGAAAATTAGCCAAAAGGTCAAAGGATTTTGATTCAAGCTCTACACGTGCCACCTTTTTTCCAAGGGAAAAATGGACACTGTCCTGATGGCACAATTTCATTGATTGTGAAAGAAGAGAGAAGAAACAAAAGGAAAAATCATGGATGGTTCTTTTTCTGCTGTCCTACTAAAGTCTTCATCACTTTCACTCCCTCAATTTGGTTGTTACAGATGACAATGGAATAATTTTTAAAATCATTCAGTAAACAAGCAAAAAAAGAACAATAAAAAGAGCCAGACCCAGATGCTCACGTCTATAATCCCAGCACTTGGGAGGCTGAGATGGGAGGTTTACCCTGAGTTCAAGGCCAGCCTTGGTCATATAGTGAGTTCAAGCTAAGTCAGGGCTAGAGTGAGACCCTGACTCAAAGAAATCATTCATCAGAGTGTTAGTCTGTTCACCAATGAGCAGAAAAACTATCATCAAAACACAATTTGTAAGTACCTTCTGCACAGTTCACCGTTTCCCATTATTATGTCTCAACCTGAATTATTTCTTTCTGATTTTCATCTCACCTAATTTCAAAATAATTACAACTTTGTCATGTCAATTCATATAAAATAAAATATAAAATATAAAATTTCTTCCTTCAGTGCAAATGTGGTAACAGTATATTATAGAATTTTCTCCTCACATGAGGTAATGCCACTTTTTCTTTTTTATTTGTTTGTTTGTTTATTTATTTATTTATTGGATTTTTGAGGTAGGGTCTCGCTCTAGCCCAGGCTGACCTGGAATCCATGATGTAGTCTCAGGCTGGCCTTGAACTCAAGGTGATTCTCTTACCTTTGCCTCCTGAGTGTTGGAACTAAAGGTGTATGCCCCACACACCCTGCTAATGCCACTTTTTATATTTCACCACTTAATTAACTTTCATGTTTAAAGATAGCCTTAAAAGTTTAGTAATGGAATGGCTAGAAAGAATGTCTGAAGGGAAAATCAAAAGAAGTGTGTAGAACCTGCTAAATGCTTACTGCACTAGAACTCCCTCAGAATAAAGGAGTGCACACTTCTTTTTGTTGGATATTTCCACACAGTTAATTTCCCCCTTAGGTTATTCAAAGCACTTTTCTACAGAAGCTGACTCAAGATTAAAAAAAATAAAGCTGCTTCCTGTTTATCTTGACCTGTGTCTCTCTTCAGCATTAGTAGCTAGCAAAATGGAAGCTCCATAGCAGCTAGTTAAAATACCTTGACAATTGACTGAATGGTTGATTGGATACCTTCTTTCATGGATATTCAGTTAGCAGCTGATCAACACTGTAGCCATCTTTCAAAGCCTGTGTGATGACCTGGAAGGATGCTGAGACAAAGTCCAAGCCTTGCATCAAGGCCTCTGTATCCAAAAAGTTTGACTTTTGGCACACTTTGACATTCAGTTTCCTGGTTTCACCCACATGAAATAGGGTTCAGGCGTTAAGGAGTGAGTGGTCTGAAAGGTACAGCGGGGACAGGGGAGAGGGAGGTGGGAGACGAGCAGAGACGCTTGCATTTGCAATGACCATTACATTATTAAAACTACTCCCTCCACACAGTGTTTACATGGCATTTACATTTGTTGATAGTATTAATGAATAAAAATGATCATAGTTTCATTGCTAACTAAAGGAATTAAATATGATTGCTGGGACCTGTCATAAATTCTTCAGTCTCTAAAAGAGGCTCAATTTCTGTTTGTTTACTTTAATTGTGGTCCAAACAACATGTCAGAGAAAGTTTTGTGATTGCCTTCTCAATAATGGTCATAGAACCAATTATTAGAAATTCAAATCTTAATTTTTAAATCACAGATTGGCATAATTCAAGCAAAGAATGAAACATGTTTATTTTTAAATCTGTCTGTAATAAGAATTTTTGCATATAAAAAATCTTGTTGAAATCAGTGATGTCCACTTAAGTGCAAATACTTTGGTTTTCACTTCCCTGGGTGAAATGAAGGAACAGAGTGATGTGTTGGCTTCAGAAGGATGTTAGAAGGCCTACCTCAGAATGTAAATTGTGATATTCAGACATGGGGCTCAGGACATTGTGATATAAACTGCAGGTGGTTCTTATATTTAAATGTTTAAATCGCTTTTCTAGAAAGAAAGATTTAAGGTGTTTTTTTTTTCTCCCTCCAGGGGACAGATGAGACTGACAGGATCATATCGAAGGAGAGGATAATCCTGTTTTACAGGATGCATCAAAACTGAGAATGGATGAGGTTATTAGAATAATTATGTCTCAGGCTCTGAGAAATTTCATAGATTTCCCTCCCCAGGATATTGCCAATGGCCACCACCAGAATCATTCTTTGTGCATTCCTAATGATCAATTACCTTAGAAAAATTACAGCTGTAAAATAATCATATAGGCGTGACAATTCTGGCAATGACGGAATCCACATCTATTTTCTATGACATAAACTGTTTTACACATTCTTAGTTTATTACCTCTCCACTAGTACTTGAAAATCAATCTTTGCAATAGACATTTTCCGATGAGACATTGAGCTTCTTGAATATTCTGAAACTTGCTTATGTCAAAATGAAAGTTGTTGAAGCCAGAATTAGCAAAACCAACTTATTTCAGAGCTATTGTTCTTATACAAGGCTGGCAGTTGATGGACATTTAAATTGAAAGAAAGCAAATGTGTTTGGAAATCTATTGTTTGAGAACAATCCTACAACCATAAACTGTACACTCTAATACTAAGGAAACATTATGCCTGATTTTTTAAATTAATTTATTGGAGTTCAATGCCATGGAAGCTGCTCCAAACTTTCCATAATTTATCTTTCACTAGGATGTAAAAATTATCTTAAAAATGAAGACTCTCTAGGGATTCAATGCAATTTGCACTTGCCTTTGAGTAAAAAGCTAAAATGGATAGAGAGTGAGAATTCAGTGCTAGAAATGGGTCATGTACTTCTCTTAGACTATGCAAATACACCTTGAGGAGGAAACAGCACTGCTATTCATGACAGCTTTGCCCAGGAAGGTTCCCTTTCTGCAGTTGATTCTTTACTTTTCCTTCTGGAAATAAAGCTTGTAGTCTATGAATTTCAGAGAAGTGGATTTAAATTATAGAAATCATCCAACTAGGTGCCAGCTCCTACCTTTCTCAGATAAGGAAGGAGAGGAATGAGCTCAGGTTCCCTAGAAAAGTTGTGCATAAGTGAATATTAAGGACATATCGACCTTTTCTGTCTGTGATTAGAGATTTGCAAACATATCAAAGGACAGGCTTTTGTAATCATGTTTATTAAACATATCATGCTTAAATAACTATACCTGAGGTGAGAAATGCAGGGTCTATCATGAGGCATGAATAATTAACCAGTGCAGGTTAAGGGGGGTTGAATACAAGTACTTTTTTTCTCAAGTCTGAAGCAGCTGCTGGAAATTTAAATGCATCCATCAAATTCCCTTATTGTTAAGAATGTCTACCTAGCATTTCCATTTCTTATTGTTACTATTTAAACTGGGTAGAGATTATAAGCATATCTGGGTTTGGGAGAGATGGATAGGTAGTACAGATACTGTTTGTTATAGTAAAATGTACCATATGTTAATAAATTTGTGATCAGAAAAGTTTTAACAGAGCTACCTTTAATAGAACTCTGACCAATGTTTTTCTTTGAGAATCTTACTAAAGCTAATGATATTTACATTTTAATAAAATTCCTTAAAACAGATGGAAGAACATAAAGGAAATTCTGTTACTTCATGAAAGTATTATAGAACTGTTCATATTTCAGGAAGCATTGGTTCTGCCCATTTCTTCCTTCTGTCCTCATTCTACCATCGTATCTTTTCTCTGAAAGTTATACAGGAGTATCTTAATTTGAAAAGGGGTGGACTTGTGATGGTTGGTTTTTGTTGTCAAGTTGACCATTTTAGTAAACTTGGTTGGGTCTCTGAGGATGTTCACAGGAAGATGGCCCTCTCTGTAGTTGACAGGATATAAGGAAGCTCGGAGAAGCTAGAAATTAATAGCCCTTTCTGGAAGGGCAGTGCAGGAAGGAAATTCCAGAGATTCAGGAAGTCAAGAAGACTAGGGTAGAGTTGCAAAACCCTGTCCTATGGCTAAATAAAGGGGGAAACAATCTCCTCTCTTCCCCCTGCCTGTTTTGCTTGTGTGTATGTGGTGCTGGTGGTGGGTTTCTCTCTCTGTTTGGACCTGTGAAAGGCCAATCTTTCTCCATTATGGAACTTCCCCTGAATCTGTAGCTTTGATAAATACCTTCCTCCCACAACTGTGTCTGGTTTGGAGGTTCATCCCAGTGGCATGTGAGCTGATGACAAGTATCTTAGTTTGTCCAGATTCTAATCCATATGTCATCGTTCATATGCAAACTCTTCAAAACTATGATTGTGGTAGGAATTCATCTTGATTTATATTGATAAGCCATCAGTGGTTCCCCACAGGTTAACAAATTAAAGATTAATCTCTCAGCTGCCCCTTTTGACTGCATTCTGTGTCTGTCTTCTGGGTCCCTTGCAGTGCTTCCTCTAGTTTGAATGACTTCCTTCTTCAGCCTCTGCTTTGCTAATGGCCCAGTATAGACTGCTTTTCTCTCTCTGTGTTTCTCTTTTCATCAGGACCTACCACATGTTGGACCACTCAGACCCTTAAACAAAATCTTTTTTTTGATTCATTTCCAGAAGCCACATAAGGTACTCTACCAGTCTTTGGTGCTCTTTCATTATCATTCCTTGAGTGACTATTAAGTGAAGGGCAGTGTTACCCAGGGATCCAGATTGACAGAAGTTCCTCTAACACCTCCACCATGTTGATAACTAAGTGTAGACATTCTGGTGCCTTGATAAAGATCTGAACACCTACACAATCAAGGGTATGAGAATGGTGCACTGCTGAATTTTGGTATCAATTATTTTTTTCCCTATTATTTTCCATTTGTACTACTTATTATAGCATCTTAATTATTAATTGTATTCATTTTAGATAGTCTTACATTAGCCTTTTCTTGCCAAGAAGATTTAAAAGATTTTGAATGCAGAGACCCAGTTGTTTACTCTAGGGAGCACCTCCAGGGCCCTGGTATAAAGTGCTTCACCAGATAGGCATTTAAAATTCACTTTAGTTAATTGACTGACATCACAGATGAATTCCATTGAAACAAAAGGCTATTGCATATGGCCCTTGGCAAATGAGGTCCACACCATTACAAGGAGTTACCTGGAGGTACAACAGTTATCAAGGTGATAATGGAAACAAGTTAATTAATGGAAACTAATTAATTCTCCAAAAATACCTGGGAAATGTACTTCTGTGTAGAAAAAAGGAAATGGAAGTAATTTGACTACAAATATCTGATTAAGTGTTTGGAGTCAGAGATGGAATATACTCTCTGGAATTGTAGTCCTTATTTTAATTTATATCCTGTCAAGAGATTTTCAAAGCCCTAACTAAACATTTCAAGTAAGAGCAAGGGGAAAAAAGTGTTTGTAAATATTACAAACACCCTGTGCCAGTCCATTAAATATTGTGAATTCATCCTATAAAACATGAAAGCTTCACTGAAAAATTCCATTTGTCTGTGCTCCACTATAGGATATATGCATGCCTTAAGGGCACCTGCCGAATAATTCATCCTACACACATTAAAATGATTTTCTGCTTGAGTTAGCACTTTTCCAATAATTATTTTAAAATTATTTTGACATTTACTCATAAAAATTTAAGCCATTGAATACCAGGGTAAATGGCACACTGCCATTTAGATCCCATTTTCTAGAAGATTCCTACCATCATTGGTCACATTTGTATGCATCATAGCAATTAGCTATTTAAGAATAATCACACAACAAGCCCACACACAAGCACATGCACGCGTATGGAAAAGCATTAGCATCTGTTAGCAATTTTCACAAGTATATCCAGGATACCAACTACTTGCTACAAATATAGATTAAGCAACACTGACCAAACCATTGTCTCATATTTGTGTTGTTTTTAATTGTGTTGAGCGGTGTTAGTTAGAGAAACAGATAAATTACTAGGAAGAAAAACAAAATAACTTTATATATTAATAGAATGTATAAGAAAGGATTATATATTACAGAGTGACATATGGAAAGTAGTGGATATTTTACATAAGACAATAAAGCACTTAAAGAAGATTCTTTTGTGTCAAGGGTCAAACACAAAATGAAGAGACTATTTCCAGGTGATGGTAATATTTCTTGTGAAATACTGAGGCATGGAGCAGAGACGAGTGAAAGAGCCAGGATGGGTTGACAGAGGAGTTTCAGGTGGCAGGGAGGGACAGATGACAGTTCTCCTGTGGATTTTAATCTAATGCTATGAAAGACACGACAGAGTTTTAAGCAGGAATTGAGGACTGATGGCTCTTGATTGATTTTGGTCTTAAGTTTATCCATCTGTGAAGTCTGCATTGAGAGCAGTGATGACCCCTCTAGACACAGACAACAAAGACCTAGATATATACTCCAGGGCAGATGGGCAATGGCAGAGTACTGTGGATACAATGTGGTGAAGACGGAGATGAGTGAATTTCAAGTGTTCAGGTTGAGAGTGAATGAGGAGCTGTGGTTTTGGTCTGAAAAGTAGACAACAGGTTGACTGTACTGGGTGAGATAGAGAAGAAAGAAGAAGAAATAAAGAGACATGATAATTCCAGACTGAAGCAGCAAACACCTCTGAGCATTCATGTTTCAAAGATACAAAATTAAGACTTGAAACAGTCAAGAAATGGACTTGATTTCACATAGGTGACCTGGACTTTGACTGAACTTATTGATTCTATCACTTTTGATTTTATACCCGATTTCTCTTTCTTTTCATTTTTCTCTGAAAGAAAGATCTGATTTCATGAATGCTCAAATTACAAGATTATTACTATAATTATTTTATTATTATAATTATTGCTCAGAGATATTCTTTATACTCCCCTACACAGAAACATGATTTTATCTATAGAAATAGTTTTACATATGACAGATATACCACTACATGCACTACTATGTAAAAGAGAAAAAAAAAAACAATTATAATTTCAAATGAATACAAATCACTCATTGTAAATCAACCTAATAACATCTGATCTTTTAATTCAAAATCATGCCAATTAATTGCAGAGAGCTACTATTTCAATTTCACCATGCAACCATTAAACTAAGTTTGTTAAACATTAATCAGTTACACTAATGCTATCTGTTGTACTGGCAAGAAAATATGGTAAATAAAAATTCAGAATTACTCCTCAGAATTATAAATGTAATAGTTTATCACATGAAAATGTGTGGGAATGGTCTAAAAGGGTAACAATAATAACCAATAAATTGTGGTATACTTACAAGAAAACAAACATGTGACTTAATATTTTAAATGAACAGATTATATGTATATGTCTGAAAAATATAGCATGCAGAATTAAACACAAATTGCCAAAAGAACACATGTACTTTGCATCTACAGATCTCACAAATGCTTGTGAAGACTAAATATTGTATATAGAAAATATACATTCAGTAAAAATATGGATGGGATACAAAGGATATAAATCAATTTAAGGAGAGTTGTTGCTTTGGTAAAGGGACTGAAAGAAGCAGGTGAAGGCGCTTGCTTCCAAAGCCTGCTGGACTGCTTCAGCTCAGGTTCAAATCCCCGGCACCCACAAGAAGTCAGGTACACAAAGTGGCACATGTATCTGGAATGTGTTTGCCAAGGTACGCTCATTCTCTCTCTCTCCTCACAAACAAATAAATCAAATATTTCTAAAAATCAACCAAAGTCTTTAAACACAAAACAGATTTAAATATGCCAAGTGGCCTATAATCAGGCACAATTTAATTACAGCGCATTTTCAAACAAAAAAGTTGAGCAAAATCACTAATTATCCATCACTTTGCATTGAAAGTGGCATGAGTAACACATTGTCTTTTAACAAACTCTTTTAAAGATTTCGGCATTAGGAGATCATTCCAAGGCAATCATTGAAAAACATTAAAAGACAAATAGAAAATTTACTGCTCACAGCATGGCTTAATTAAAGGAGGTTTTAACTTGAAACCTTTTATCAGTTACACTAATCCTGAAATTTTCATTGCATAAAAGCCCAACTTGAACACTGTCTTCTTACCAGTGCCAGAAGGTGTTCGTCCATTCTAGGCTGTTCCTTTAACACTTCTATACTTACTGGGAAATGTGTAGTTATGCTTCAAAACTTTTGGGGTGAGGAAAGTTGGAAGTTTGAAAGATGAGTATCTTTAAAAATATTAAGTAACAAAACTCTTATATCTAAAGATAAGTTTGTGAATTAAAACCAAAAACAGCCTGGTTTAGAGGACAATGACCAAATTTTACATCTAGGTAACTTGTACTTGTACATTCAGAGTTAAAAATGCAAGTTAAAGGAACAGAAAAGATAATTGCTTTTGATCAGTATTGGCATTTACCAAAACTCTGAAGTGAGCTTGGATTCCTCTATTAAGACATATGAAGGACTTTGCTAGAAATATCTGGAAAAGCTAATAGAGATAGAGAACACTATGGTCTTGCTCAACAACACTCTTGAGAAATGATTTAGTAGACTAGACTTTTATGCCTGTTTTATATCTTGAAAATCAACACGATTACAGAATCGTACAAACAATGCATTTGTCTATTTCAAGGTGGCCTTTGAGTCCCAGAAATGACTTCCTGATGAATTAGCATCTCTACTAATGAAGTCTTCATGTCAACTGAATAACTGGGCAATTACGAATATGCAATAGGAAAGACCTTTTTAAAAAATCATTTAATCATTTTCAAGAGAGAGAGAGAGAGAGAGAGAGAGAGAGAGAGAGAGAGAGAGAGAGAGAGAGAGAGAATATGCACCAGGGCCACCACCTTGTGGGTCTGGCTTTTGTGGATACAGGGAAATTGAACCTGGGGCCTTAGGTACTGGAGGCAAGTGCCTTAACCTCTGAGCCATCTCTCCAGCCCACTTGGTGAAGTAAAGGCACAGTGTTGTTTAGACGGATGGAACAATGTACAAAACCAGAAGCAACACTGGGAATCAGCACACAGAAAAGAACTTCACGCAGCTCTTTGCTGTTTTTGAGGCTCTTCCACCCTAAGGTTGTATAATTTGGGAAATATCTTGTTTCATAATGCCTGAGAAGCTCACACAATCAACTCCACTGTGAGTTGGGGTAAAAATGGCAAATGGAAAAATTCAAAAGCACATATCCATGCAGATTCTTTCAGGATGAAATTTCCATAATGTGCTCAGCTTTTTCTACCAGGCAGCACTTCAATACAGATATACCATGTTTAAGGTCTCCTTCAAAACAAGTAAAACTACAGGGAGATCCAGACCAGTAATGCTATATCCGAACAGGGCCGGTGATATAGCTTAGTGTTTGATGCTTGCTTTGTATGTGCAAAGTCCTTGGTAGAATCCCCTGAACTGAAGAAAATAAAGGCAAAATAAAGCAATATGTTTGGTTTGAAAGTATATTTTCAGCCTATGGGCATACCACTTTGCACATGCTTGATCTCATCTGAAAGGATATCTCAAGACTGTTCTAGAGACACCGGTGAGGAACTGCTTTCTATGTAATACTACATGGCAAATATTCTTTCTCTCTAAGTTATTTGTCTGTAGGTTGGCTCATATGATGAACTGAAAAATGTTGACACATTCCAAATGTATTGATTTAAGGGGAATATTAGACTGAAAATGGAAAAACACTTGTCTCTTCCCAAAAGATAGTGTTTTAGGAAAAACTTTATTTTCTAATTTTTATATTTTTGGTTTTTCGAGGTAGGGTCTCGCTCCATTCCAGGCTGAACTGGAGCTCACTATGTAGTCTCAGGGTGGCCTTGAACTCATGGTGATCCTCCTACCTCTGCCTCCAGAGTGCTGGGATTAAAGGTGTGCGCCACCACGCCCGACAGGAAAGACTTTTTTTAATTAAAATTTTTTTTATTTGTTGCAAGCAGAGAGAGAGAGAGAGAGAGAGAGAGAGAGAGAGAGAGAGAGGGAGAGAGAGACAGAGAGACAGAGACAGAGAGGCAGTGAGAGAGAGAGAGAGAGAGAGAGAGAGAGAGAGAGAGAGAGAGAGAGAGAGAGAGAGAATGGCATGTCAGGGCCTCCAGCCACTGCCAGCAAACTCCAGATGCATGCACCACTTTGTGCATCTGTCTTTATATGGGTACTAGGGAAACGAACCCAGGTTGTTAGGCTTTGCAGGCAAGTGCTTTAACCAGTGAGCCAACTCTCCAGCCAATGAAAGACTTCTTGATCAGGCTACTTTTACAGAAAGAGATAGGAAACTCCACAGGCCTCCAACAGTTTAGAGGTATTTCAGAAATAATAAGAAATTTCTTAAAAATGTTTGAAAGCCAACTTTATACAATTCAAGTATAAGATTTGTATCTTTTTAAAAGACACTGGGTAGGGTTGGGAGTGGTGGTACACACCTGTCATCCCAGTATTTAGGAGAGAGAGGTAGTTCGATCCTGAGTCAGTCAGTGGCTAACCTGGGCTACACAGCAAGACTGTGTCTCAAAACAAAAATGGAACCAAAAAAAAAAAACACCTGGAATAATCTATGTTTGCAAAGAATATTTAGGAATCAGATATCCTTTTCTGTATCATTTCTGGGAGGATAAAATTACACATATTGTTTGTTTAAAAAGGTGTACTGGAATTTTAAAAAATGGTTAAAAAAAAAAGATGGATAAAGCTAATCCTGATGAATCACCAAAGTTTCCAAAAAACAAAAGTTAAATCTTCCCATTGACCAGACTGTATTACTTCAGGCCAAATAAGAATGTTTCTTCTCTGTATTGTAGAAGGGAAGAAATGTCAGTCATTGTGATAAACTGTTGGGTAATTACAAAACAACAGCAAAACATTAGCAGAACCATGAACACACCTCAAATGGTCTACTTTGCCCTTGTTGCAATACTGATCTTACTTGAACGTTATGCCAGCCAACGTAGTACTTCCTGGAGTGACATAACCAAAAGCAATGAAAGATAACAAGCTGTATATTAGTCTTACGTTGTGACTATTCTTGTCATTTTGAAAAAAAAGGGAAAAAAACAGTCACTGAAACACTGTTTATATTTATTGAAGAAACTTCTAGAACACAGCTTAGTTTCTCACTACTACATATGCATTGTACACAGTACTTCTTTGGGAATGTATTACTCTTCGGGGATCTGTCTAATTAGTGTCAGGAAATGTGACAAACCACAAGGTTTAAAAATAAAATATCAAGATAAAGCACAAGCAATTCCTTGAGATGATGTCATGTGGATGATGTCATCGAGAGATTATAGGATGATCATGGCCGCTGGATGTGGCAATCTCAGAAGTTCTCATATTCTCTCTTGTTAGCTAAATGTGAACCAGTGTAGGTTTCATTCTTGTCTTGCATTTCACACGCCAAATGTGCTTTTATCATTGGAGGAGTTATTACTATGCTTCTTATGAACTTTCTGACCATGGGCCATGAACCCTTGTAGAAGTTTAGTGTACCTTGTTCTTATCACTCTCTCATAGATATAGTTTAGTTCTGATAACTAAGGAAAAAGAGGTTAAGCCTAACATACACTAGATGATAAACAATAAACCATAGAGAGACATAATGAGCTTAAAACTCTATAGCAAATGGATCTGTAGACGGATGCAGTTTGTTACCATTGCGGATATGATGTAGAGATCCGTATGGTTTGCTTTCCCTCATATTTCCCTAGCCCTGGATGATTGATTGGAAAATATTGCAGCATATCAGCTATTAAAAGGCTAACAAAATACCATAGAAAGTAAGCAAACTTCACTGTGGGAATTTGAAATTAGCTGTAACAGCCAAGCCTACTATAACTGGGTCATATTTACAAATACATCCTTTTTCTCCTTCAGCGATAATAAAAAAAAATCCTTCCACTGAAATGAAGATGTAAATCACGTTGCCATTCAGACCTCAGAGACAAGAGCCTCAGAAACAAATCAAACAGATATCAATAAGTGCTTTGCAATGACTGCAGCTCTGAAGCAGAGGAATTCTTTTCAAACCTTTAAACTATAGAGTGTGTGTTTTCATTTCTAGGGCCAGAATTGGCCCAAAGTCAAGTTGCCTTTCTTTTGAAAGCATTTATTCAGAGACTTCCATTTATAAGAGTGTGAATGTGCATTCCACTGCCTAATATTCTGGTGAGCTGCTAAGTGCTTCTTGCCTATCTTGATTCAAGAGAAAGGGAATCTGAAATGCTAAGGCAATGACTGACAACCCCAGCTAATGTTAATCCAAACCACTGGCAACTGTCAAGGCACTTGCACAGAAACAATTTCTACTTCAAAACTGACACGGGTACTCATTTAGGTTCAGTGTTCACTGAGCATAAATGAAAAGGCTTTTACCCACTTCTGCTTATACAGTATTCTGTCCACTGCCAGAGAACACCCCCTCCCAAGAATCTACATACAGATTTTAGATTGGGTCGTCTGTTACAAAAAAAAGCATAAAATTATAAATCTAAAATTGGATACCAGGTTGTTGAGGGGCTCTACAGTTAAGGCTTATTGGGTTCATGGTAAATCAGCTTGTTTCTAGCAGAAAATTCTCTTTGTCTTCAAGCATTCACTGATTACAACATGTACCTGATTTGTTTGCAAAGGGACAATTACAATAATTTGATGAGAGAATTATAATGAATCTAAGTAAACCAATTTAAGCCAATCAAAAGGACAATTTACATAGTATTCAGAGTTCAGTAATAGCAATCTTCTTTTAGTGATTAAATACAATATGCATTAATTCTTATTTGCTCCATACTGAGCATTCTAAACTACTCATTAAGGATTCAAAATAATATGCATACATTTATGGGGGTTAAAGATATATTGTGTATTTGCTAAATAGGGGAAATTTCTATTAAAGATGGCTTGGGCTTTGTTTAGCAGTCTTTAATGTATCAATTTAGATACAGGGCAAGCAAGGAGACACAGGATTAACTCATTTCCATTGAAGTATTAGGCTCTTTCTAAATAATATGTGGTAGAAGCTAATATTTTAGTAGTTTCCTGAAGAACCAGACTTCTGTGAAGGTGGGAAGTTAAACAATTACCTGTATTGTCAAAGATGCAAAATACTGTTTTCACCTAAAGATTCTCAAGTCAAGTAAACGTTTCTTTGGAGCTGAATTATGAATAATTTTCTTGGTTTCCCCACTAGCTTGCTGCATATCAACACAGTTGAGTTTGGGAGATTCTTGTTTACTTCAATTCTAAAGAACAA
>PVHP010021673.1:0-29074 GCA_004024765.1 Zapus hudsonius | reverse complement strand
AGAGAAGATTAGCATGGCCCCTGCGCAAGAATGGGGAAAGCTCTCTAATTGGCAGACTGCACCCATATACGCTACCACAGTTAATCCTTGTAACCACCTTGTAAAACAGAGTTTTCAAAAGGACACACCTTATTTTAGCCATGATAGTTGTTGCTGACTCTTTATAACATTAATTAGCATGAAAGGTGAACAACTTTTTTAAAAAAATCTTAGGCATTTTTTTAGTCTTGATCAATAAGCAGCACTATCCATAACATTTCTCACAGGCAACCTGCTTTCCCTTCCCCCCCTTTTTTGCTATTTGCATTTTTTATCCAATAATTTCATTTTTAAATGATTCTCTTTTGATTCAGTATAATTTGGGATTTTTTTCAAAGGTCAAAAGAGGAGGGGAAGTTGAATTACTTTGGTGATTAAAATGCAGGTTGATCATTAGAATTCATATTTTAATGAGCCTCTAAGCCAGGTCAAAGGTCCCATGAATGAAGCATGCTCTGGGTTTAGCCTTGTCCTCCATTAAGTCAATTTAAAAGACTGTGGCAAGAATGCAGATGGTAGCCAGTAAACCTTGCCAGTCAATAAGCTGTATCTTGACTGAAGTAACACATGATGTGAAGGTTGAATGCACACAGAAACAAGAGTAAAATGCCCCAAATAGTCAGATTAATTAGAGGTTCATTTCCTGTGATCCAGACTTCAGAGTCAAGCAGGAGACAAAGGAAGGCAGACAGACAGACAGACAGACAAAGAGAGGGAGACAATGTCCCAATTTGTAAAGGAGTATCTATACCAAGCTGCTTCCAAGGTGTTGGTAGAACAATGGGGCACTACTAATTATCTTTTATCGCTACTTTCTAATAATCATTTTTTATTTATATTTATATTTATTTTATTTTTTACTTTCAATCTTTCAAGTATGTGTAGGATACTTCCCTTGGGGGGGGGAGAGAGAGAGAGAGAGAGAGAGAGATACTATGAGGAAGTAATTAAATATTGGTCTCTTGTTGGGATGAGAGAAATTAGAAAGAAAGTTCATAAAACATGAAGTGTAAAGTTGCAGAAAAGTTCCACAGGCTTCCCCTGTGGCTGCACATTGAGACCAGAAGGAGATGGGTGCTGTCTTGTCAAGGACCAGCTTTGGCCTCAGCCTCTGATGGGGCTCAGGTGAGGGTCTGAAGTTCATCTGATGGGAGTGGAGGGGTCTGTTGGTAGAAACCTTGAAAGCCATGTCCAGAAAGCAAAGTGTCTGGGTGGAGGAGATGCATGGACCTCCCATTTTCCCTTTCCTAGCATTCACTTAAGCTAATTCATTGGAAAAAATGAACTCTATTCAAGAGTATTAAGCACCATCACCCCAGTGATATAGAACTCCTGAAAAATGGATGCATTTGTTTGCCAGGAGCAGTTTGGAAAACACGTTCTGACTACAGCATAAACTGTGGTCAGGACATCCTAAGTGTGCTCAAGGGTTAGGCATGTCATCAAGTAGGCATTCCTGACTTTAATCTTGGTAGGATTTAAGCTTCGTGATTCCCCAGGCACACGTTTCCCACTTATTGCAATGATATATTTTTAAAACTACACGCGTTTGCTCCATTCATTAGATGTTTATTGAGTGCCCACTAGCACGCTTCCTGCTATGGATGTGGAGTTAAGAAAGGAAGGATTTGCTCTCAAGGTGTTTAAAAACCATGAAGGATCAGACTTGCTGCCAGGCAAGTACAATGAGAATTACTAAAATGGATGATCCATAGATGTGAGTGACAGGTTCCCAGGGGAAGAGGAACTATGAAAAGGTGTTTTCTGGGCAGACAAAAGATTTTTCAGTTGTATTCTGTGAATCATGACGTGCCAGTGACTAATTCTAGGAGAAAATAACTGAATCATATTTTTTTTCTTCTGAACTTTAGGGCTGCAGTGAAAGGGGAATTAGAGATGGGAATTCTGGGAGCCTAGGAAAATGTCAAGGATTACATTGTAGTAGTTGAGAGAGGTGATAGACTTGCCTTGGTCATCTTCTGTATGAGAGACATGCAAGGAGAACAATAGAGAATGGTTAGAATGTGAGGAAGGAGTCAATTCCCACTGCTTGAGTGAAGTGGCCAAATACTCACTAGTTTATGTAGGAGGAAGAACGCATTTGGGGGATAATGTTGGGTTGAAACCAGAGTAAATAGGTGAATAGATTCAGTTCTGGGCACACTGAGTCTTCCAGGCCCAGAGGACACGCAGGTTCAATGATTTAGAAGATGATTGTAGCTATGGAAAGAGGGCTTATGAAACAGATTTAGATGCAAAGCTGTGTTGGGGACAGGGTCTCCCAGAAGTCCATAAAGTGGGTAAAAAAGACACTAACTTAAGGGGAGGGTAAAGGAATAGAAACCAATAAGGCAACAGAGAAGGAGAAGGTAAAGTGGGAGAGTGTGTGGAGAGAGATATCGTAGACTCCAAAGTCAAAACTTCAAGGGCAGAAGGATAAGAGCACTGATTATATCCATGGGTTTGGGTTGAAGCAAGTCAAAGTGCTCTGCACAGTGATAGAAAGAACCAAGCTGATGGAACGAAGGGTGAATTCATGACGTGGAAGCCACAGTATTCACATCTGTGAAGGAAGAAGGGTTTTCCTTGGTCTGCTGTTTGCTCTTCTCAAACAAAAGGGAATATCATTATCCAGATGAGTAATAACCAAAGGACATTAATAAAGCAAATTCCCTATGAAGACAAAGTGGAATAATATTTTCAGGCCATGGGTGGGGTTGCCCTTGAGAAAAAAAATTGTCTGTTGCAAAAGATGAGGAAACAGGAAAGAGTAGATGTAGGTCTGGGTGGGCTTGTGGGGAATGAGTGGTGAAATGCAGGAAGCCACTCCTGATGGCTGCTAGCTCTCAATTAGAATCAAGGTCATCCCAAAGCAAGCAGATTGAACACTTGGAGGAGTGGGGAAGGTGTGGAATAGTAGCTGAGGGAAATGGGAGAAGCACGTGGAATAGCACTGCAGAGGATCATTAAAGGCACAACTGAGATTAGTTTCACACCAGATTTATGGTCCCCATTCCGTATGGCTGTGATTTTTCTTTTTTCCTCCTGCAGAGCAGTGATCAAGGAATGTTTACAGTGAAGGAGGCTCCATGGAGGATTGCTGAAGGACATGACATCCATCCATCTCTTCAGATAGTTTAGATTACATCTCAAGATCAAGGTAAACCATCCAGACTAAATACTTGAGCCATTTTGTTTGGGTTTTTTAAATCATTACTCACTTTGGGGGCTGGAGAGATGGCTCAACAGTTAAAGCACTTGCCTGCAAAACTTAACAACCCAGGGTTCAATTCCCCAGTACCCATGTAAAGCCAGATGCACAAAGTAGCACATGCATCTGGAATTCATTTGCAGTGGCTAAAGGTGGCACATGCATCTGGAGTCTGTTTGCAGTGGCTAGAGGCCAGGGCATACCCACTCTGTGTGTGTGTATGTGTGTATCTCTTCTCATTATCCCTCTCTGCTTGCAAATAAATATGAAAAAAAATTCCTTAATTTACTGAACTGTGTGTCATCACTGGGCCTTGGCTTGCACCGAGGTGCCCAATAAACAATAGCCCTGAGCCTCTCATCTTCATTAGCATCATGGAACATGTTGAGAAAGATGCACTTGCCTATGGACCATTTGTGATACTTTCTCTCACCATGGCCCAAAGAGCATCTACCTTAAATGCAAATGCCAGGGGAAAACTGACTGCTTGAGTGATGACATTGTGTCAATGAGTTTCCTTGGTGCAGAGCAGAATGCTTCGGTTCACTTTCTGTCACTGGCTGCTTCCCCTTGAGCCTGTTTACATCTCTGAACTACAGTTTCCTCATCTATACAATAGCAAAAAATTAAAGTGTCAATGTCATAGGGCTTCTGTGAGGATTCAGTGATGTAACCGATGCAAAAAATCTGTGGTACTGTGTCTGGCCATTCATTAATCCTCAGTACATATTAGCTACTGGTGAGTTTATCTTAAACTCATTTTAGTTTTACTTTTGTATATTGTCTGTATTCTAAGTGCGGCAAAGCTTTCCGTGTATAATATTCCTGTGTTGTACTCAGCCACACTCTGCTGGGATGAATCTTCAAACCAGGCACAATTTGGGTGAGGAAAATATTTATTGAAACCACAGATTGAGGGGAAGTTCCGTAACAGTGAAAGAGGCTGGCCCTCTTTCACAGGTCACAGCAGAGAGAAAAACCCATCACCAACACCACACACACAGAACCAGAAACAGGCAGGAGAGCCAAAGAGAATTTCTTCCCCTTTAAATAGGCTTAAGGTGGGATCTTGCAACCCTTTCCCAGACTTAGTGGCTTCCTGAGTCTCTGGAATTTCCTTCCTGCCCTGCCCACACAGGAAAGGATGTTTACTTCCAGCTCCTTTGAGCTTCCTTACATCCTGCCCCCTACTGAAAGGCTGCCTTCCTGTAAACATCCTCAGAGACCCACCCAAGGTTACTTGAAAGGTCAAGTTGACATCAAAACTTAACTATCACACTCTGCTTTCTACTTAATGTTTCATTCACTCTTCATCCACACTTGACTTTTTAAAAAATCTGATATTCACCTAGTATCCTTTAAGAATGAGGCAGAATATAAGAAAATAAACTATAGTGTCATACGTTTTCTCCCATTGGGGCCAATTGTCCTTCGTTTGTTCCCTCCAAGGATACTGTCGCTGCGGGGGAGTGTCGTTTGTTTCCTTCCATGGACGCCAGTCGCAGCAGAGGAGATGGGGGCCGCTGGCAGGCAGCAGCGGGTGGCCCTGCATTCGGTCTGTGGCCGAGCTGGAAGGAAGCAGGGCGGTTCTGCGGAGCGATAAGAGAAAAAACTCTCAGGACACACAGGACATAGCCGCTGTGGGTGGGACAGGCAGATATCATTTATTGTATGTCGAGAGGTTGTATTTATAGACAGAAGAAGCCAAGAGAATTAGGGGCAGGGGGAGAGCAAGGGGATTGGTTAGTCAGGGTGGTGAGTGGGCACCTCATGAGTTGATAGGTGGGGGCAGGTAATCTGTTAATGCCTAATTTGTTGAGGGGCTTGCTCAGCCCTAAGCGGCAGGAGGTACATGATTTTAGACATGGATAGAATGGTGATGGTTTCACACAAATTTGTCACCTGGGACTGTCACCTATTGTCAGCCCTGATGGGGTGAGAATGCAGGATTCACTGTGGCTTGCTTAGGGAGTTTTAGGGCTAAGGGTCGGGGATGGTGAAGCTCCTACCAGAATCTCAATGCAGAGACCACCTGGGGCTTCAGCCTGCCTCAGCTTCCCTTAACCCCATATTCTCCATGCCCCTTTTAGCGAAGTCCACACTATAGGATGCTTATAATAGTCAATGACCATGAACATTATTCTGTTTTGTCTCCATTTTAGAAAAAAGTTTCAAAGATTATAGAATGAATTTAGAAGTTTCTAATCCCACATTTGCATGAAATTTATTTTACCTGATACTTTTCTTACAATCATTCTCAATTTCCTGTGGGACTCACTCTTGAGTCAGTAATTGCTCCCATTTCTCATTATGAATAAATAACACATTGCTCTAACCGCAGAGTGGGATGGACCATTGTGGCTTGAGAAGCAGCTAACATTTCACAGTAGAACAAAGTCTGAGGATCACAGGCTTTGGTTAAGATACCAGCTCTGCCTCTGGGACTTTCTGGCCTCGTTTCTTTCATCTGGACCTCTGGCAAGAAGTTCAGTAGACTGTGCCAAACAGAGAAGGGCTTCAGGAAAGAATAGTCGCCTCTGCTTCCCCAGCAAGAGTGAGACAGTTGTCAAGTAGTCATTCAAACTTGCACTTGAGAAATTGTTGAGTTTAAGTCATTCAAACTTGTACTTGAAAAAATGGATAATGCCATCTTCTTAAATTTGTCTGAAGGCCACTGTGATGGTTAAGTTTTGTTGTCAACTTGACCTTTTAGTAATCTTGGGTGGGTCTCTAAGGATATTCACACGAAGGCAGCCCTCTCAGTAGGGGACATGATGTAAAGAAGCTCAGAGGAGCTAGAAACAAACATCCCTTCCTGGGAGGGCAGTGCAGGAAGGAAATTCCAGAGACTCAGGAAGCCAACAAGTCTGGAATAGGGTGGCAAGACCCTGATTTAAGGCTGTAGAAAGGGGAAAGAAATCTTTCTCTTCCCCTACCTCCCTGCCTGCCTGCCTGCCTGCCTGCCTGCCTGGCTAATGATGCTTGTCATTCACCTCTTTGTCAGCATTGGAATGAAGCTTCCTCAGCCTTCCAGCTTGGACTGAAGACCAGTGGCTCCCAGGAAGCCTTTAAGCCTTCAGTGCTGGATGGGGACTGCTGAGGCATCCAGACATGTGGACTGAGCAACAACCAGTTCCTTCATTCTTGGGCTTGCAGAATGCAATTGTGGGACTGCCGTGAGCTAATCCAATAAATCCCCTGTCTTTACTACAATTCATTCTGTTGCTTCTCTTCCTCTAGAGAATCCTAATACAGCCACCAACCTGAGCAGACGTAGTTCACTGGATTTAGTTTTTTTAAATAGTGATACCAGCCATTGAAAAATGTTTAACTGAATGCCCTTAACTGCCCCCCCCACACACATTTAAGAAACCTCTTCTTGGACTCAGAACATCAACTTGGTCTGCAATGTCAAGGAAGAAACATGAAAAATATCTTAGTTTCTATCCTCGGCTTTTAGCCCAATATTCCAGAAAATCCCTTAGATCAAATAATGGTGCTTTATCTCCTGGAAGATGTCAGCGTTGGCTGAGTTCTGTTTTCCTTTTCTTCTTGTTACTGTTGCTGCTCAAGCTGTGGCACAGCTCTGTAAGCCCTGGTGGAGGAAAGGCCGCTTTTGTTTAGTTTGGTTTTAGCTGGTTTTCGGGCATGGGATGGTTTATCCAGATGTTGATATCAAAAGAATAGCAAATGGCTTGGGCCAGGTTTTTAAGGAAAAGGGAAGTATTTTTCCTAGGCCCTTCCCAACTTTTAAGATCAAAGTTGAAAAGCAGAGGGTGTTGTGTTGGTGGGCCACTCCCATCCCACAGAACACCCCTGAGAAATCAGTGTCATACAGCAGAGAAAGAGACCAGCTACAATGGCCTGTCTTCAAAGGGGCTCGGTTATTGTATTGCTCAGTGCCACACAGAGTTGCTCTAAGCTATTAACTGCTACTGATTTCAAAGAGAGCTCTGAACTTGCACACGCTCCACAAGGTGCGGCACAGGGTGAGACATAGGCTGAGTGGCTCTCAGCCACGTTCAGACATTTTTAATGTTCATAAATGTCTTTAGCACCATTACATTCACATAGAAACCCACTTACCTTCTGCCACAAAGTAAAAAAATAAAGCCATTTTCAAGCCTGGGTTTGGGACACTCTGGAAATTGGGCTAAATCTTAAAACCGCATGAAGACTGAAAATAGGATTCACAAGCTGGAATTCAACTCTTACCAAACCACGTCCAAGGTCCTGTCACTGTGACACTCGGTAAGACTAGATACCCTCCACACCACCCTCAAAAGGTTGTAATAGTAAACCAAGGTCATCTCCATAGCTTCCCAGGGACTCTGGGGTTAAACTAAAGGCCCTTAACTTCAAGATATGCCAAGGTAGGAGGGAAGGAGGGTTTCACCTGGGGCTCAAGTGAGAACCACCTGGCACAGTCCCAGGGAATTTTGAGTTAGGGACTGGCATTAATGGCCCCCTCTGCCTTGGGAGATGCTTAGTTTGTGAATGAGGCTGGAGAGGGAAACACACTGGTTCCTTCATGGTTTCCCTTTGCCCTCCTGCAGAGAGAACTGCTGTCCTGGCTTCTGCTGGGTGGTCCCTCCTGGCTAAGACAAAGAAGAGAGCTGCAGGTCCTCAGTGGTTGCTTTGTGTTTTCCAGGAAGTTCTCAAGTAATAATTCTCTCTGTGTGGGCAAAGGAGCACCTTGCCTTTATAGGGTGACAGAAGAAAAATGTCCTGTTGTTCACTGCCCTGTCAAGCTGCATTAGATCCTGGGAGTGTGTTGTACTGGGTGCCGTCATTAGGAAGAGAGCTTTGTAGCTGAGAGAAAAGGGAGCTAAATGATGAGAAATTAGATGTGACCTGCAGACATCCAGGAATAACTGCTGCCACATAGGTTCTCCTCATCAACTCTTTTTCTTTTCCCTTATTTCAAAAATTTGAGACGGAGTCTCACTATGTAGCCCCATGCTAGCCTCGGATTTCACTCTTGCCTCGGCCTCTCAAGTGCTGGTCATAGTCCCTTTTCTACCTAAGAAAATATAGATAAGCATTAGTCTGTTATAATTTCTCACTATTTATTCCTTTAATGAATAGTTATTGAGCACCTGCTATGTGCAAATGCAATTCCAGGTGTTGGTTGGCATGTCAGAGGGCAAGGTGTGGATTACATGGGAATGGTTAAGGCAGGTGATCCAAAAGAGGAAACAGGAGGCCTGTCTTCTGTGGTGATGGTGCTTGTTAATGAAGAGACTGAGCAGGAGTGAAGGACTGGGAGTGACGAGTTGTGTTGTGTGGACGTGGGGGAGGTATAATATGAGATTGGGTGGTAATATGGAGGTGGCATTTGAATAAAGAACCCCCAGAGTGCTTTACCTTTAAATGCTTTTCCTTCAGTCCAGATCTTAGTAGAAAAAAATTCAGAATTATCCATATAGTCTGCTCAAAGCTTAGAATGCCACCTTGCATTCTAAGGATGAGAAGCCAAGCAGCTGAACTCTCAATCCTTGGATTTCTACTATTCCAAGACAAAGTCCTGGGAAAAGCAATTGCACCTGCTATCACATTATGTATGTAGTGAGTATGCAATGAGCTGTTCACTTAAAGATAAGATCCATGTTCTCAGATCTGATCTTAAAAATAATGTTTCTGACAAAAATAATTTCTGCATTCTTTGGAACATTTCAGAGGGGTAGACATTGCCATGGGGATCTTTCCAGAAAAAATAGTCTCTGGAAATATTATAAGCCATAGCTATCAGAGTGTGATCCCTAACTTAACCATCTCCAGGGCACAGACACTGTTAACTAGCTTATCTGCAGTTGCTCATGCCCTCATATACCCCATCCAACTTGCTGGTGACTGCCTGCCCTCTTTCTATCTCATCTCCGTATCTCTAGGCGACAACCATTTCCCTCCACAAACAGTGTATTTCTAATCTTTCTCCTTTCCTGCCTCATTTTCATAGTCTTTTTTTTTCCTTTTAGCATCTATATTGTGGTATAGTATAGACTGATTTAAACACAATAAGAAAATGAATGTAGACTGGGGTCCTATTTGGAGCACCTCAAAGAACAATGTATAATAAGTGAATGTGAATATTAGTAGTGTGACATAGAAAAAAAGTCCAGGTAGAATTTCTGAATACTGTGTTGCTTTTCCCTTCTTGTACCCAAGAGTTCCCAGGTTCCCAGGTTCTCCTTACATGTACCATAGCTCTGAGACCAGCATCACTTGGTATCTCTCAGGTGCTGGAAATTCAGAATCACATGCTCCACTCAGTTGTCTCTGTGTTAACAGGATCTTTGGAAGGTCTTTGCCACATATACACATTGAAGTTGGAGAAACTCAACTTTAAATATTCTCACAACATCATCAATAATTCCCTTTGCTGTTTTGCAGATTAAAAACAAATCGGTTTCAGAGATGTTCAGTTGGCTACTAAGTAATGGGATTTGAGATCATAGACCAATATTCTAGCCAAGCATGATGGCACACAGCAATAATCCTAGTAACTTGGGAAGCTAAGCCATGAGGAATACATGTTTGTTCCATGATGTATTAGTCAGGGTTCTCTAGAGGAAACAGAGTTGATAAAATGGATTATAATAAAAGGGAATTTATTGGGGTAGCTTATGACAGTCCAACAATAGCAGTCTGCAGGCCCACAGGTGAAGAAATCAGTAGCTGTTCAGTCCACGTGGCTGGAGGCCTCAGCAGTCCCAATCCAGCCCTGAAGGCCTGATGGCTCCCCAGGGAGTGGCTGCTCTTCAGTCCATGATGTGAGACCTAGGAAACTGGGTTCCAATGTCCAGGAAGGGTAGAGAGCAGGATGTGAATGCAAGTCACAAACAAGCACCAGCAGCTGGGGGAGGAAGGAAAAGGGTTTCCTTCCCCTCAAGCTTCCTTATATTTAGTCCCCTTGGAAGGCCCACCCACTGGAAGGAAGGGCTCACTCTGGAGAAGGGAACTCCTCCCTTCTCCAAAATCCCAAAATAATTTTGTCAATCCTTCCTACAGGCAAACTCAGAGACCCTCCCAAGATTACTATGGATTATTACATAAATCAAGTTGACAAATAAACTTAACCATCACACATGAGAAGATCTTGACTCACACATATAACGCAGCATTCTTTCCATTATGGCATCCTGCTATTCAGTGATCCTTGAAGAAAAATCTTACATGCCACTTTTTTGAGGATGAACTCATGCAACTCACTATTTCTGAGTTTTGTTTCTTTTTTCTTATTTTCTTCTCAGTGTTAGAGATGGAGCCCAGGGCCATGCCCAGCTCAGTATTTCTAAAGGAGCATCATCGGCAGATTGTAAACCGATGGGCATGAGGAAGCAGATGCTAGTCTCCTCTTAATCACATATTCCTTGTGCAGACTTCTCCTGCTACCTCTTGACTGAAAGGTCAAAGGTTCACTGCATGAAACCAATTTCATATTTAGAATTTTCTCTAATCTTTCCCAGCTACTTACTGAAGAACAGATTTAATTATGTTAACAATCTTAAAGTATCTGTTGAAAATTTTCTGTACTAGGCAGGTTCTTAAGAGATATATCTGACTACCTTGTGGGGAAATGGAAATGAAAATAACACATAGCAATCACTCCCTTGGCACCAGGCTCTGGGCTCCTCAGTGATATTTCAGGATCCTTAGACAGGTAAGGGCTTGGTTCTTACACCTCATTTTCCAGCTATGGGAACCGACACTCAAAGATGACGTATGTGACGACGTAGGGCATCAAATCAGATCCTATCATACCAAGCTGGCCTCCACCTAGAAGTGAGCCTTATCTGAATTATCATGGACAGTGACCAAAGGTACAGGGAGGGCATATCATTCTCTGTGGTTTGTCTTCACCATCCACGACATGGCAGATCCTACTTGTCATATTTTCCAGTGGTTGCCAACATCCTCCAGTTAAGAAACTGGGGTGATGAGGGGCTGGAGAGATGGCTCAGCAGTTAAGGCACTTGCCACCGGTGCCTAAGGCCCTGGTTCAATTCCCCAGGACCCACATAAGCCAGACCCACAAGGTGGTAGCCCTGGTGCGCTCTCTCTCTCTCTCTCTCTCTCTCTCTCTGCTTGAAAAATAAATAAATAAAATAAAAAGAAACTGCGGTGAAATCAGAGCTGAGAGGAACCAACTAGAGGGACACAAGTTAGGTAGGCAGAGTGTCCCTCAAAGGATTTAGAAGGCAGGAGAGGAGTATTCCTGGGTAATCCCCTTTGAAAAGTGTGCAGCAACCAGTGTAAGTTAAACTGGCTGAGATCCAAACTTGGGAAGTAAGCAGGGTCTTCTAAACTAGTGAGTTTTAAATGTTTTCATGTTTACCACAGAGGCAGGAAAAGGTCACCTTATTTTTTAAGAAAAGAGTGGGATAAATAATTTCCCAAGTTGGCAGAGCTGAGAAAAGCATCTCCTACGTTCCCTTCATGCTTTGCATTAACATGAAGTCCTGTGAACTGGAACTTTCTCTTCTTAATCCTCTCCTCAACTCTAGGCTGGAATGTTCTCTTGTGCTACTCTCTGTGAATGTGAAAGTGGCTCATGCCAAAGTCTCTCTCCTAGTCTTAAAGATCTAGATGAAATATTTAATTATTCTGAGTTTAATATATGCTACAACTGTTTTGCTGGCTTGGCAATTAAGGATGCAAACTTTCCAGTATCTTCCAGAAACATGACATTCAAAGGAAAACTACCATAATTAGAAACCAAACTATACATCCTCATTAACCAGAAAGGCAGTTTCTAAGCCAAGGAGGCTTTTATTTCTTAGAAAAGTCAGGGAAACCGAGCTACCAAGTGCCCAGTAAAGGCATTGAGTCAGCTTGTGCTCACTAGATCTGACTGGGTTCAATGTGAAAAGATGTTAAAGACAAGGAACAATGGATACTTCTAACAGAGATCTAAGCAGGGAAAAGATTTTTTAAAAAACATGTCATACTGGGTCTTCTTCAATTATTTCACTATCAGGTATGTCTTAACCCAGATTCATTCAGTATTATGGATTTGATGAAAGCCAAGGACATCACAACAGCTGGCTGCAAGGCTACTGTGCTCCCGTTTATAATGCTTGACCAGAAGAATGTTTTCTGAATTGAGGCCAAGTGTGGTAAGTTCCTGGTGACCCCAAATGGCTGAGGAGTGTGTACCCCACCAAGCACAAGCTAGCACAATGATAGTGGCAGATTCCCAATCACGCCTATTTCTTCCTGCAAGGACTTGTCTACCCTGGGGCCTGAGTATTGTATTAGTCCTAGAATGAGCCAACCCTGTGCACCTGTGCCCTTTAGACATGTCCAAGGGAATTTCCCCCTCCAATCACAAAGGTACAATAAAAGGTGTTTAGCTGTGAGTCAGGGTCACACATACAGGTCCAGAATATTCTCAAGGAATTTGACTTCCACTTTCTGCAGGGGGCTTATGGATGTCTTTTATAGATTGCAGAGAGCAGACCAGCTTGCATCTTTTGTAGCTGATGTTGTCACCCACGTTTTGGATCCTAATAAAGCAACGGTTCCTGTAGAACAGAAAGACACTGGAAAAGAGCTGGCGTTCATTTTCTTCTTTGCCACTAGCCAGCTCTGTAGCTCCAAGCAAATTAACTCTCCACTGGGACTCTGTTGTGTTGTCATAATGCTGCAGTCTAGTCTACGCTAAGTACTTAACCAGATTCTATTATGCAAGCCTCACAAACCAAGGTTCTATCATAACTTCCATTTTGCTGATGAGGAAACAGTCACAGAAAGACTAGTGGGTTTGTCCAAAGTGTCACCATTTAAATGTGAAGGAGTAGAATTTGGTCAGGTTTTCTGAGTCTGTGTTTTTGAACCTAAGCTGTGTATTTCTCTAACTGTCCAACTTCCCCAACTCAAGGTGAGTAATTCATAATTGTATTTGGAGAAGATTTGGTTTAACCCACGTAGCATGTCTGTGTTGCTATATGTAAATTTGACCTTTTGATTCTTTACTCTTGCTTCCCCAACCAGAGTAAAACATCTGAATCAGTTAATGAAAAAAACCTCTCCTTATAGAAGAAGTAAGTTTTTTCTGCCCTTTATAAATTTGTACCTTTGTAAAGGAAAATAATAATTAACATCCAGGTGCAAAACAACTATAAGGTCGACCACAGTATGAAAATAGAATGCAGCCAGCTTTAATCCCAGGATTTCTGCTTCATGCTGTAAGTCTCCGTGCCAGTCAGGGTCTACCTGATCTGGTCTTTCCCTTCCTTCCCTTTCCTTTCCTCACTTCATTCTTTTTCTACAGGTCTCATTGCCTTCTTGTCCATCTCTACCATCACCTCTCAACCACAATCTTTTATTCTCTGGATGACAGCAGTATCTTCCTAACTAGTCTCTATCACTCTAACACTTACTTTTTCCCCTCTAATCTATGCTTGGCTGCCATTCCTACTCCACCCACTTCCTATTGTCCAAGGAATAAAAAATAATCCTTACCAGCTATATACATCCCAGGGCTTGTGTGCGTCTCCAGCCTCAGGTATATGCAGATTGCCCAAACCACAATGACCTTCGTTAATGCCCTTGAATGTCATGCACATACTGGTCTCTCTCTTTCCCAGCCTGTTTTAGAGTCCTCAGCCTTTCCTGATTCCTGGTCCAGGCTGTTTCTTTATTTTGCACTTTCATAGAAGAGTTCGACTTTTCTTCGTAGCATTCACCTCAGTGTGTGGGTAGCTGATAACTTGATTAATATCTGTCTTCATTCCAGAAGCAAGTTTCACAAGTAATGGATAGCATCTGTGTTTGTCTATCACTGAGTTCCTGGTCTATCCCCGAGCTTGTCACACAAAAATAACACTCAAAACACGTGTAATTAACTGGCTCATCAATCTATCCTCCTAGATTCTTACTCAGTTGCCTCAATTTGAAGTCTTCTATACCATTATCACACTGTCATCTTAGATGGGATGTTTCTCCAGCAGCCTGTGTGGATGGTAGAGAACACACCATCACTCTCTATTATTTTACTTGTCAGTTTCTTGAGAACCTCAAAGCCCAGAGAGAGAAGCAATATCTTAATCAACTTCACACCCACTATGTCTGACACACAGACAGTGAACAATATTTCATGAGATTATTAAAATTCAGGTAAAAGTCATATAGCATGAAATTCACCATTTTTAAAGGATATAATTTAGCACGTTGACAATGTTGTACAACCATTATTCCTGTCTAGTTTCAGAGCATTCTCATCACCTCAAGAGGAAACTCCACTCCCACTCTTTCCTTCCCCTGCCCTCTGGCAATAATGAATTTTCACTCTGTATTTATAGATTTCCATTTATGTTACCTCTTGTTGATCCACTCAACTGTTAATGGATATTTCCTTCCATTTTTTGGTGACTATAAATACTGAACATTCAGATACAAATTTTTGTCTGAGCATCAGCCTTCAGTTTGGGAGCATGTCTATGCCTAGAAAGGAATTGTTGGGTGACTGTTCTTAGCTGATTAAGAAACTACCATCAAAAATATGTTTGTGGTTGTACTATTTATTTACCGACCAGCAGTCTCTAAGAGTTATAATTGTTTCTTTATATCTTCACCAACACTTGTTATTCTCCACTTAAAAGTAGATATTATTGTAGTCATCCTTGATGGAATAAAGTGATATCTTATTTGTGGCTTTGTTTTGTATTTCCTCAGTGACTAATGATGTTACACATCTTTTCATGGATTTGTTGGTCATTATGCCTTTCTGGAAAAACATCTATTCAAATCCATTATGTATTTGTAACTGGGTTGTTTGCCTTGTTGTTGAATTGCAAGAGGTCTTTATATTTTCTTTCAACTAGACCATTGACAGCTATATGGTTTGCAAATATTTTCTCATCTATAGACTGTGTTTCTATTTTCTTTTTAAAAATATTTTTGCAAGCAGAGAGAAAGAGAGAGAGAGAGAGAGAGAGAGAGAGAGAAGAGATACAAAGAGAGAGCCTCTAGCCACTGCAAATAAACTCCAGATTCATGCACTGAGGCTTTACATAGGTATTGGGGAATCAAACCCAGGTTGTTAGGTTTTGTAGGCAAGTGCCTTAACTGCTGAGCCCTCTCTACAGCCTGCATAAAAGTTTTAACTATGATGAAGTTCAGCTTATCTATTCTTTCTTTTATTGCTTATCGGGTTTTCTTGAGTCCTTGGACAATAGCTCGAAAAACTCTGATACATCCCAAGGCATGCCTGAACTATCAAACACAATAGTGCTTTGTAGAGCAGAAATATTAATAAATGATACAAACAACTGTGGATTTGCAATAGAAAAATATACCGGATAATATTGTGAAAGAAAGAAAATTAGTTTCTAGTTGAACTTTAAGCAAGGTGACACGATGACTTGACCTATAAATTGCAGATGCTTAGTAAAGGGTTTCATGAAAGTAAGATGAAATTATAGAACAAATGAATAACTAAATGCACAAAATATATATGTTAAGTGAAAACAACCCAATAAGTAAATTTGTGATCAGTATAATGTGGCTTCTATTGAGAAATAACATTCAAAGTTGATTAGTTTTCAGAAAGAAGTAAGTGACCACATTTCTGAGTGTATCTAAGAAAAAAGAGAGAGAAAGAAAAAGAGCAAGCAAGCCGACCTACTTGAAAAGTCTCTACAGTCAATAAAGGAGCGATACTGAGCCGGGCATGGTGGCGCACGCCTTTAATCCCAGCACACGGGAGGCAGAGGTAGGAGAATCGCCGTGAGTTTGAGGCCACCCTGAGACTACAGAGTGAATTCCAGGTCAGCCTGGACTAGAGCGAGAAGGAGAGATACTATTCAGACCACAGGGATACAGCCATTCACAAAACGGGTGAACAGTCCCACCTCCCTGGTGATGGCTGCCTAGTATTAGTGCTACTTAAATATGTTGACTCTTTCCTCTCCTCTTCTACCAACTGCTCTCCACATCTTTCCCATCTACCTTTTGTCATCCAAGGAATCTTTTAGCAATAATAAGGCTGATAAGACAAGGAGACAGGTGTGGGAGTGTTATAGTTTACAACAGATGAACAGTAGTTCATGGTACTGTTAACTGTAGTGTGAAGACCCTACGGTGTTTTGAGTTAATGAAGAGGTCAAATAGGAACCTCTTAAAACTGTCTGTATCCTGATTGTGGTGGTGATTGCCACACCGTAGAGATATGTCAAATCACTAGACGTTACACTCAAGTATAAATTGTAGCGTCATAAAGCTGATGAACAGGAAACAGAAAAGTCAGCCATCACTAGGTTTATTGTAGTGTGGGCAGAAGTGACACACTGCTTTCCGCTGAAGGACAGGTGTTTCCCAATCGTGGAAACTCCTGAAGGATCGTTTTTACCATGGAAAAAGTGAGTATTTCCAAGCCTTTCAGAGAATCTCAACAGAGTCTGCAGTCTTTGGTCTGGTCTTGGAAACAAAATTCTGTACTTCTTCATAAAAAGGAAAGTTGCAGTAAACCAGAATTAAAGAGATTTTGAACACTATGAACACGGAATTGAGTGTCTAATGATAGAAGTTCAGCATATTAGCGTTTTATTTAAAAGCATATGTATCTTAATAAATTGCAGTAGTATACCTGTGCTGGGTATCATTACATCATTCCTTTTAGATGGTTACTACTTGAAGAAGAAGAGAAGAAGTGCTGGGGATAGGGAAAGATTAAAAAGAATAATACTATGTGCCTTATTTCAAAGGTCCATATGGACTGTTGGTGGGAATATAACATGGGGTGGACAAGATGGAATATAATATGGTGGTTCCTTAAAAAATAAAAATAGAGGATTAGAGAGATTTCTCAGTGGTTAAGGCACTTGCCTGTGAAGCCTAATGACCTAGGTTCGATCCCCCAGTACCCATGTAAAGCCAGATGCCCAAAGTGGCACATGGAGTTCATTTGCAGCAGCTGGAGGCCCCGGTGTGCCCATTTTCTCTGTCTGTGTCTCTTCTCTCTATCTATCTCTGCTCGCAAATAAATAAGTAAAACTATTAAAAAATAGAGATGGGGATGGTGGTACACACCTTTAATTCCACCACTCAGGAGGCAGAGGCAGGAGGCTCTCCATGAGTTGGAGGCCACCCTGAGACTACATAGCAGATTCCAGGTCATCCTGGACTAGAAAGAGACCCTACCTTGAAAAAAAAATTAAAAGTAGATTTAATGTATGAGCCAGCAATATGACCCCTAGATATGCATCTTAAGTATTGAAACTGGCAATTACAACAGATAGCTCTATGTGCATTTCCATTACATCATTATTCATAATAGTCAAAAGTGTCCATCTATGAATGAGTGAATAAACAAAATGTGATAACTGCTTGCAATGCAGTAAAATTCAGCCATAAAAGAAAAGTCCTGTCTCATGCTACAACATGCAAAAAAAAAAAAAGTGATGACATCATGCTAAGTGAAACAAGCCAATCACAAAATGACAGACTGTAGAAATTCCACATATTTAGAGCGGTCAAATTACAGAAACTGGAAGGGTGACTTCCAGGTGGTTGATGCAAAGGAAAATAATGGTAGGAAAAAAAAGAGTATTCAAACAGGTGTGTTCCTTGGATTGTAGCCTCAGATTTTCACTGTCTCCTGAATTTATTCCACAGTCATTTCACAATCTGAAGATTCTCTGACACTGGAGGATCCTTGACCTTCAGGAGAAAAGTAACAAGCCATGAAAAAGCGACTTAAGGAAAGGAACGACTCAGAAAGTGACTGAGAGAAGTTACAAAAGCAAAACTTGAAAACCTATGAGTAAGAGAAGCAAATAAGGAATTTGGAAGTTTTACAAGGAGCGACAAAACAGTAAGCCCAAGAAAAGGTGATATATCCTATAGAAAAATGAGTGGGTCTAGAGGTTCCAGCTGATGAAAAGAACTGTTAGCTAGCCAACTTTTGGCCTAAAGATCAAAAAAATGTCATGTTTTCTACAGGTAGAAAATATTTATTGCATGAGTGTGCATTCTGAGTCAATCCCCAGAAAATTTTATGCATAACCAGATATTTTATTAGTACAAGTCAGGGAAAGACTCAGAGAAATCAAAAGGCAGAAAGTCACACTGTTTACAGTAATATATTTGGGGATGCTTTTAATAAAAATTCTTATTTATTTTGTGTCAGGAAGAATACCAGGGAAGAAAATTATTGTGAAATAAGGCTAGGTGGAGTACAATTCATATCCTCTCCCAAAATGGGCAATAAGTAATCATATCCAAACAAACTTTCACATCTAGTTGAGTTAGTACTTAATCCTTTCTTAAAATGATTGTTCAGGGAAAATTACTCAGTTGGGATTATCTATACTTTTTATAACTCTTTTTCTTTCTTGGTATATGGCTTTAAGCCAGTCTACTGAGTCTTAGAATGCTCCCAAAAAGATGAATGAAAGGAAAGGAAAGGAAAGTGAAACAAGTCAATGGGCTGCTTGGCAGTTGTGAACATAAAGCATTTGATCAGGAAAAGACTGAAACGAACCAAAATCAAGGTGACTGCTTTCTTCCATATATCATTCTATCCTCCAATTCCATAGAAGAGGGAAAACTGAAACAGCTAATATCCATCAAACCAAGTGCATCAAATGCCAGGATGAGTTCTAAGTGCTTTGCATGTATTAACTCATTTAATCTTCATGACAATCCTGTTAACCGGGTACCTGTAGGAGCTGACTGATAGATTTTTAGGAATTGTGTGAGCCTGGGGCAGCTTGGAATCGGTGATTGTGGGAACATTTTTATCCCAGAAATCAACATATGCTGCAAATCAGATACTGTGGGAGACAGCTGGCTGTTAAATGTGGTCACCAATACAGGGTTGTCATCCCTCTCCCATGGGTGGAGAAACAGACATGGGCAAACAAGTGATCGTTGGTAGTTTTAATTCTAGGCAGCAACACTGTGGAGTTCCAGCTTTTAGTCATCATGGGTTTTTTTTTTTGGGGGGGGGGGAAGTGTTTTGAGATAGGATCTCACTCTAGCCCAGGCTGATATGAAACTCTCTGTAGTCCCAGGCTGGCCTCAAATTTACAACCATTCTCCTATCTCTGCCTCTGAAATGCTGGGATTAAAGGTGTGCCCCACCACACCATGTTTTTGATGGGGCAAAATACACTGGTAGCATTGGGACAGCCTGAGGTCCTCGGATGACCCCTTTGCTGTTTGGAGCTGGGGCCCAAGACATTTTATAATAGGGATGTTACAGTTTGTGAATATTTTACTTTTTTTTTTTTTTTTGGTGTTTTGATGTAGGGTCTCGCTCTAGCCCAGGCGGACCCGGAATTCACTATGTAGTCTCAAGGTAGCCTCAAATTCATGGTGATCCTCCTGCCTCTGCCTTCCAAGTGCTGGGATTAAAAGCATGCGCCACCACACCCAGCTTAGATAGTTTACTTTTATCTGTGATATATCATGATAAAATACAATATGTGAAAATGCAAAGTAAGTCTTGATTCTTTTTTTAATCTTTTCTTCTCCCTCCCTCCTTTCTCCTTTCTTACTTGGTTTCTTTCTTTTGCTCCCTCCTCTTCCTCTCTTTCCCTACTTCTTTCTTTTCTCCTTTTCTTCCTTTGATTATGTCGGTGCCTCAAGTACAACCTCTGCAAATGGAGGGCTCTTGACTGCATGAAGAGAACTAGAGTGGATGTTCTCAGTGCTCCGCTCTGTGACCTCATTATCACTAGAGACGGCACAGCTGTGCTGACATTGGGCATTGTTACTGCCATCAACAAATGTGTTCTGAGCATGCCTTCTGTGTTGTGCTCAGAGGACATTGTGAGGTGGAAAATGGGCCTAGAGTTGGTTAAGCAAGTGGTTATAAGTGGAACTCGTTAAAAAGAGAGCAGAACCAAGCATGGTGGCACAGCCTATAATCCCAGCACTGGGGAGGCAGAGGCAGGGGGATCACCACGAGTTCCAGGCCAGCCTGCAGACCTTACCTCAAGAAAAAGCAAAGGGAGGGAGGGAGGGAGGGAGGGAGAGAGAGAGAGAGAACCAGGATATGGTGGGTGCTGGGAAGGTGAGGAAAGCACATGAGCTAAGGAAACATAGAAGGGGTGGGCATGACAGGCAGGTGGAATGGTTTAAAGGAAGACACTGAAGAAATTCTTGTTATGATTTTGATGCATAGAACAATCAGTAGTGTGTTCTGCATAAGACATGGTTCTGAAATAGGAGAGGCTGCAAAGAATGAACTCCTCTTTGAAAGTGCCTTCAGTACTTGATAGGAAGCCTGAACCTCATTTTTGGAATACTGAAATGTCATGCAATATACATGAAAGATATTAAAGAACGGTGCTGTAAATATAAAAAAGTGAACTATACATGTAAATTGAACTTGAGGATAGTTATTGGAGGCAGAAGTGAAACAGTAATCTATTATGAAGGCTGCTCAACATGGAAACTCCTTGTGGAATGCTTAGGATTCTAAACAAGGTACAATTAGCATTGTGAATGGTGATTACAGTGGTAGAAAACAGGCAACAAGAAAGACTGGAAAGAACTACAAGAAAATTGTCATAGGGAGGCTGGAAGATTCTCTGACTTTTCTCAGTAAGCAAAGTTTTAGTACTGTGGTCATAATTTATCAGTACAAAACTTTTGTGCAAAAGATAAAAGTTATGGACAGCAAAAAGGATATTAGAAAAAGATCCCAATTTACATAAAATGATAATGGATTATACTCTAGAGATGGTAAGATGAAGGGAAACCATTCTGATGTGAATGGCTTTGGAGAAGCTAGAGACGGAGATGTGAAATTTTGGAGGACAGTCAAGGTTTGACAGTCTATTTTTGAGCCATGAGAGTGTCCAAGAATCATGGAAGGGTATTTCAAACAAAGAGGGCTGAGCAAGAAGGCTTAGAATCTTGAGGGTTTCTCCAAGAAGATGCAGAAGGAGAAGAAGAGACTTAATATACATTATCTTAGAAAAGAGACCCATTAGGGGAAAAGATCAATGCCAGTTAGTAATTTATGAAGTAGCTGAATTCTGAGAGGTAGACAAATTTAAGATGAAAAAAAAATCCCCTGTTTCTAACTTCTTGGAATATAGTACTAGAAACAAAAAGAATTGCAGCTTTATTCATTTTTGCTTCTATGTTAGCACTGTGATAGGCGCATGACGTCTAGTTCTTTCCATAAGGCTCACAACCATGGCTTGTGTTGAGTGCCATTAGAATAATATCATCACCAATGTGCAGTGTGGAAACTGAGACTTTATCATGCTGGGAACTTTATTTGTCCCAAGTTCTTTTATTTTATAAGTGAACGCAAAAGGGGTTCTGAGTGACTTGTCCAAGGTCACTTGATGCTCTAGAGAAGATGCTTACCTGCAGAAGAGAAGCACACATTAGAGGGAGGTTGTGAGCCCAGATTCTCCCTTGGTGTGGTGGTTTGAATGTGAATGTGTGTCCTTCATAGACTCCGGAGGTTTACTAAAGCTTGTAACTTGGCTCTCCAGCTGCCTGTTTGGAGGAGGTGTCACTAGGGAAAGATCCTGGGGTCCAGCCCAAAGATGTATTTGGGAGCATATCTGAGTTCCAGGCAAAAGATATGCAGAGAGGTTTGAGTTCTGGGGGTCCTGTTTGCAGGATGTGATCTTTCTCAATATTTATAACTTTTTCCTTTTATTATCATATTGTATTATCTGGTCTGGAATTAAACTTTTTATTGGTATTCTTCTAAATCAACATGGGTTTTTTTTTTCTGCTTCTACCAGTTCATGCTAGATGCTTTTTGGTGTTGCTGGCTGTTAATGATATTTCTCTCTACTTGAATTTATGAATGGGAGCCAGCTTCTTCTGCCATCGCTGGAAATTCCCCTTGGATCTGTAAGCCTGAAATAAACCCATTCCTCCCCTAACTGTGACTGGTTTGGATATTCATCCCAGCAATGTGAAGATGTCTACTACATATACTTGGAAATAAGAAGTTCATCTCACTGTCATCATTAGGGCTGTGATGAATTGGTCTGGATTTTCAAAACTGATATAAAATGGACACTTTAGTATTATTTCCTCCCATTTACTGTCCACACTTAGACAAAATGTAAATTCATAAATTGTGCAAATATCGATGCCTCTATCATTCGGTAGCGTTTGTCTTTTCCAAGTCGTTTTTCTATTATATCACTGGCAGCATTGTATGAGCTGTGATACATCACAAAGCTTTTTAAGTTTGGCAATGTCTTAATCATTAAAGTGGAAGAGGAACATGGTAGATTTTGTCCAGGAAAGAAGAAAAACCATGTTGATTTAGAAGAACACCAATAAAAAGTTCAATTCAAGACTAGATAATACAATATGATAATAAAAGGAAAATGTATAATTTTGCGATAGATCACATAAAAATGTCCTTGTTTGCAGATGATATGACCACCTATGTAGGAAATATGAAAGAATAAACAAAAATATATATGGCGCTAACAAGTGATTAAAGGAAGGTTATGAAATAAAAGGGTTTTATACAAAAGTCAAATGATTTCCTATCTAGCAGTAAAGAATAAGTAGAATTTGATATTAAAATTACAATATCAATTACATTCTCACTATAACATGGAATAATAATATAATATAAACAAGATTTATGAAGAAATTTTTAACATTGCAAAGAAGTTAAATAAGCACTAAATAGAGAAAAGCTCTCCATTCATAAGTAGGAAAACACAAGATATCAGTCCTTCTTACTTGATCTATAAATTCAGTGCAACCCCAATGAGGATCCAATAAGTTATTTCATAGATAATGACAAAACAATACTAAGATTTATATGGAGTGCCAAAGAGCCAATATAGCTGATGTAATAATATGAAAAGAGAACAAAGTTGGAGGACTAACATCTAACCTCAAGACTTACTAGAACACCATAGTAATCAAGATAGCATGGTACTGGCAAAAGAATAGAAAAAATAGATCAAAGAAATAGAACAGAAAGCCCAGAAATATACTCACAAAAATATAATTAACTGATCTCTGGCAAAGGGAACAAAGGCAACATAATGGATAAAAAATTCCTTTAAACAAATTGTGCTGGAACAATTGGATAGCTATAGGAAGAAAGGGAAGGAGGGAAGAGGAAGGATTAAGGAACGAAGAGAGCAAGGAAGGGTCTACATATAGAATGTATACACTGTTCATAAAAATTTACTCAAAATGTGTTAGCAGATCATATATCAACACTTCACTATAATATTCTGTTTTATAGATTAAGTAATGGAGACTCAGAGGTTGCTCAAGCTCTTGTAACTTGTTAGGACCAAGAGCCAGTAAGCAGATGAACTGAGATTTGAACCACCTCCCCCTGATCCAGTGGGTTCACAACCACCTTGCCAGGCTGCATCTAGATGTACTTGATATTATGCAAATTGTATTTGTGTGAATAACTTTCCATTTATCCCAAACTTGCACAGGATCAATTTGTTCCATTTATGACTCCAATCGAAGCAAGATTGTTGTACTATTGAAGTTATTCCTGTTTTCTGTAATTACAGGGAAGTATTACTATGGAAAAAAATACAATAGCATGCAAGATTGAAAAAATTCAAAATGGATTATAAACTTAAATGTAAACACAAAAATCATAAAACTTCTACAACATGGGAGAAAATCTAGATGCCCCTGGATTTCATGATGACCTTTTAGAAAAAAAAATACCAGAAGATGATCCTAGGAAGAAACAGCTGATAAACTGGATTGCATTAAAATTAAAAACTTCTAGGGCTGGAGAGATGGCTCAGTGGTTAAGGCACTTGCCTCCAGTGCCTAAGGGCCTGAGTTCAATTCCCCAGTACCCACATAAGCCAGTCTCTCTCTGTCTCTCTCTCTCTCTCTCTCTTTCTCTCTCTCTCCTTGAAAATGAATATAAATGAAATGAAATTCTGCATGCCCACAGCAATGGATGAGGGTTCTTGATTAGTAATATAAATAAAATGAAAATAAATATTTTTAAAAATAAAAATAATTAAAAACTTCTCATATACAACTGCAATGTCAAGAGAATGAGAAGACATGCCATGAACTAAGGGAAACATTTTCAATACACATCTAAGAAACGACTACAACTCAAATACTGGGCATGGTAGGATACCCCTGTCATCTCAGCAAGCGGGAGACAAACAAATTCAATGCAAGTTCAAGACCAGCCTGGTGTACCTAGAGACTTCTAGGCCCGCCAGGGCTCCATGGTAAGACTGTCTCACAGAAGTGGAGTTGTGACTATTACAACATAAAAATAAGTTTTACCATTCAACAGTAAAAACCCATAGCCAAGCATAGCAGTACGTTTCTGTAATCCTAGTACTTGGGCAATCTGAGACAGGAGGATCACTGCAAGTTAGAAGCCCGTCTTGGCTACATAGTTACTAAGTTCAAATCAGCATGGTCTATAGAGTGATGCCCAGACACAAACAAACAAATAAACAAGCACACCATCAAACAAACAAGAACAAACCATATTAGTCTGCTTCCACTGTTATAATTAAACACCTGAGACAGACTAAACTACAAAGACAATGTTTTATTGGGCTCAGGTTTTAGACATTGAAAAGCCTGCTCTGGCATCAACTCCATTCCCAAGAGGGACCTTTAGGCTAGGTCACATCATGTTAAGTGTCAGTGGTAGGAGCAAGTGTGAGAAAAAGAAATCACCTTGTCAGAAGGGAACCAAGAAGACTCAGTGGTCAGGCTCATGCATTTACAACTTGCTATCATGAGAAATCACTAAAGACCTGTGTTCCTTTCTGAGTCAGTGTCCTCAGTGACCTAAGGGGCTCTCAGCAGATCTCATCTACTTACTGCACTATGCTGAGGTCGAGGACTCCAACAGAGGCACCTTTTGGGATCTAAACTATAGCACAGCTCAATAGAATATGGGCCAAAGACCTTAATAGACATCTTGCCATATGAAAACATGACCCCATCATAAGTCCTTAACCAAATGCAAATCAAAACAATGAGACCCTTCAACATACCCATTTGAATGGTTAGGATCCCAAACACTAATCAAGAACCCTCATCCATTGCTGTGGGCATGCAGAATAACAGGGTGACATAGCATTGTGCTTCTCACACAGTAAACGGCTTCTTACCATGTGATCTAGAAATCATGCTTCCCGGTACTTACTCAGAAGAGCTGAAAATTTATGTCTGCATAAAAGCCTGAACACAGATGTTTACAGCATTGTGATGGTTAGGTTTTGCTGTCAACTTGACCTCTTCAGTAACTCTTGGGTGGGTCTATGAGGATGTTTATAGGAAGGCAGCCTCTCAGTAGGGGGCATGATGTAAAGAAGCTCAAAGGCTCTAGAAGTAAACATCCTTTCCTGTGTGAGTAGTGCAGGAAGGAAATTCCAGAGACTCAGGAAGCCATTAAGTCTGGGATAGAATTGCAAGACCCCACCCTAGGGCTATATAAAAGTGAAAGAATTCTCTTTGGCCCTCCTGCCTATTTGTTGCTGTTCTATGTGTGTCATATTGGTGATGGGTTTTTCTCTTCGCTCAGACCTGTGAAAGGGGAGCAACTTCTTTTGCATTTTGGAGCTTCCCCTATATCTATAGCTACAAATAAATCCTTCCTTCCCATAAACTGTGCCTGGTTTGAAGATTCTTCCCAGCGGCATGGCTGACTACAACAAGCATATTCATAATGTATTCATGAAAACAAAATATTCATAATTCTCAGACTTGTTGAACAAGTTACCCTTTAAAACATAAACTATTGTGCATCCAGACAATGAAATACTACTTGATGCTAAAACAGGAATGGAAAGCATGGAAAGACAAGGAGAAAATTTAAATCCATATTACTATGAGGATATAATCTGCAAATATTACACATCTGATTCAATTTATATGATATTTTAGAAAAGGTGAATTAGGAAGACAGTAAATGAGTAAGGATAGCCAGCAATTGGGTGAAGGGAAGGATGAATTGGCAGGATATAGGAGATTATTCCGACATGAAAATAATAGTGCAATGGTAGATTCATGCCATTGTACATTTGCCTAGATCCACATCATAGAAACCATGAAGAATGAACCCTAGTGTAATCTAGGTACCGGATAGCATGAGGTCTCAGTGTAGGAACATCAAATACCAAACTCTCTACTATGGTGGGGAATGTTGGTAATATTAATAACTGGAATTTTAAATTGAGACATTTTCTATATATTTTACCCAATTTTCAAGTGTTCTACTATCCCATATAGCAAGGACCAAATACTCTGCTCTTGACCATCACCAGAAATCACAAATTCAGCAGCAGCAGGAAGTGCTACTATTAGTGCAAATTTAGCAGTCTGAATTCTCACCATAGCAGGGGTTGGGTATGCTATAGATTTTGCTGTTAGCATAATAGTGGCAAAATGCTTACACAAAAATTCTAATCATGAGCTAACATTTTATTGTTCAGTAACTTGAATTAAGATAAGTGAGGCTATTTTACTAGATTCAAAAGTCTGAAGCTACTAGTACATAATTGTAGATATATGTATCTATTAGTATTTCCTATATTTTAGTTAAATTATATACTTCATATCTTCCAGAATTCTTGGGTATGCTCATATGTCCTAATTCTGGCTTTTTAATAATTAAAAAAGTAATTTATTTATTTACGAAGAGAGAGAGAGAGAGGGAGAAGAAAGAGAGAGAAAGAGAGAATGGGTGCATCAGGGCCTTTTGCCATTGCAAACAAACTCCAGACACATGTGCCACTTTGTGCATCTGGCTCTACATGGGCACTGGGAAATCGAACTCAGGCCATCAGACTTTGCAAGCAAGTACCTTAAACTCTGAACCAACTCTCCAGCCATTAATTTTGGCATTTATATGACTGGTATCTGTGTAAAAATGACTTACAAATAATAATTATTTTACAAAACCAAAACCACTAAGAATATTATGATGTCCATGCAGACAAAAATGAAAAATTGGTGTTTTTAAAATACCAACTATTTGCTATTTGTGGATAAAGAACACTTAAGATTGACTTGTCTATTTTATTGTCATTCATCACTATTTATTAGTGAACTATATAGCAAAAAATAGTTCAAGTATAATAGCCTTTTAGAAAATTCTCCTTGGCTAAGATTCATATATTACATAAACTCCTCATCATGTGATCAATATTTTAATAAACTATACTAAAGCAAAATATTTAAGTGAGGGTAAAAAGTTCCTGAAATGTGTATCTCCTATTGTCCACAGAGTATTTTTTCACTTACTGTAAATTATGAGTCATGATGAGGTATGTTGAAGTCAATGTTAAAAAAAAGACATACAATAGCCAGGCGTGGTGGTGCATGTCTTTAATCCCAGCACTCGGGAGGCAAAGGTAAGTAAGTGATCACTTGAGTTCAAGGCCAACCTGAGACTACATAGTGAATTCCAGGTCAGCTAGAGTAAAACCTACCTCACAAAAACAAAGAAACAAATAAAAACTACAATAGAAAATATTAACTTCAGAGGGCATGGCACTTTGTAAGGGCAAGTGCCGTTTTAGGAAAGGATCTTTTGTTAGCTATATCTTGGCTTTCCGATGCATGCCTCATTCTTGGACTTAACAAGAAGGCAAGTGGGCTGTACTTCGCAGGCTCCTGTATCAGCTGCAGTCAACCCCTGTCAGGCTGGCTGGTAAGGAATACTTACAGGCAGAAGACATAGGAGCAAGGGGGAAGACAAGGTATTCCCTCAATACAGATGTGGAATTAAAACAGCATCTCATTGAAGCTGAGAGTAGAGTAGTATTTATTGGGGGTGTGACGTGGAGAGAAGGGAGGAAGGCTGGGAGGAGGATGGTGGGTCAATGGGTAAGAAGTTTTAGTTACACAGAAAAAAATAGTTCTGATATGTTATTTTACAGTAAAATGATTGTAGATAACTATAATTTTTTTACCACAAAGAAATGATACATGACTGAGGAGTTAGATATGTTTATCAATTTGAACATTGCGTGATATATGTATCAAAACATTATATGGTATCCCTAAATAGGTTAAACTTTATGTCAGTTAAGTTTTTAAAATAAAAACAAGATATGTTTTCAGTTTTCTTCCTACTATTCCAGCAACAGTTTTATCTCCACCCCCCCCTCCCGAATCATCATGGTTTGAGATGTCCCCAGGAGACCCAGCCTCTGGGTCCCCCTAGTTCTTCCTCATCCCTTGTTACCCCCAGCCTCCTGCAGACAATGATTTCTACTCAGTTCCCATTTGATTTTGTAGCTTTTCCATCATCGGAGTGGATCAAATTCCTTCTGTGTTCCTGGTTGGATCCTGACGAATACAATTCACTATGTAAGTATGTACAGACTGGGTCATGATATACAATACATTTCTCACTGAGTAGTTGTTAAAAATAGTTTGAAAGCTGCAGTCTACAGAAACAAGTCTGACACCATGCAGTGGACGGTGGTAGGGACGGTTTCATCACTTGAGAGCTGATGCTAGTCAATGAGCCACAGAACACGTCAGGGACCAAGTCTTTTCTTCCTAGGTAAACAATATGGAATTGTAGAGGGTATACTGGGATGTAACTTGAATTGAGGAGACTAAGATTCTAATCTGGATGGTTAGCTTCAAGCAATCCATTAACCTGTTTCTAGTATATTGTGCTTATTTTGTTGAAAGTCCTGGGATTGGTATGTACTTTTTTCAACCAGTGAGCATGTGAGATATTGATATTGATATACCATCTGTAGTAGTTCAACTATCAGTAATGACAGCATTTTAAAGGCTATTTGAGAGTACTAATAGTCATTCATCTACATCGTCAAATTATGCTTTCAGGATTTAATCATTTCCCCAATTGATAAGCAGTGTTTTTTT
>PVHP010021672.1:0-29234 GCA_004024765.1 Zapus hudsonius | reverse complement strand
TCCTCTTGCCAGGCGACGCTCACTACTTTCTCAATAGGTTACAGTATGCTCATAAGGATTTTATGTTTTTGAACCTAATATGGTTTACCCTCATGTTTAAACCATTCCCCTCCCCCATCCCTTACCCCGCATTCATAACATCACACTTCTTTTTTCTAGTCTGCATAAAGAAAACGGTTATCCTGGTTAAATACCACCTATGAGGGAGAATATGCGACGTTCTATTCTCTGCTCTTTTGAGTGATCACTTAGTAAGATCTGCTCAAAGTCAGACCATTTATTCTAAATTTCGATATTTCATTTTTCCTTTCAGATAAACTTTTAATCCTTCACTTATCACAAGAAAATTTCAAGAAAATTAAAGTGCACTAACCCGAAATCGAAGGCTGGCATTGATAGAAATGTTCTCTTGTTTTGAATGAGAGAAGTTAAATATATAAATAAAAATTTCCTCTATAAAGACTATGGAAGCTTTGCATTGTAAGCATTTATTCCTATGCAATTTCTGCTTGAGTTCCTGCAACTTAAATCTGCTGACTTGACACTATGGATCCTTTGGGTTACACAGCAGGCCTTGAAAGTAGGGTCACTGTACTGTGACATTGTGACAACCGTATGCTGATTCATGCAGCCCTCAGATCCTCTCACTATCTCTTTCCCTGACACTTTGAAAAGTTTCAAACTTTATGGAGCCCTGAAAAAGCAGTGGTTTCCTTTTTATTCCAGTATGTGTGACTGTATAATTGCATTTTCAATGTATCATTTTTTTTCTCTTTCGTCCTCCTTTCTCTTAAAAAAAAGTCAACAGGCATAGTTAACCTGTGTAACACATGCCACTAGAGGAAACAAAAATTGAAATTGGAAACTATTTTTTAAAAACAATTTAGGTGCATTCAAATTTTGTATTAAACTTTATCATTTCATAATGTCCTGTGAGAAAATATTTTCTTTCTTCTTAAAATGGGTTCTACTGAAGAAAAGAATCCAATTGAATACACTTTTTTATATTGCCCAATGTTGGAAAAAATTCTTACACGTCACTATAATGATAAGTCTGAACCCTCTTATAATGCATGCCTCTTAAGTAATACAGGCAATATGCTTTTGTACACACACTTTTTTCCAGATGGAATTCACAGATTTGGAAGAATATGATGCTGTTCTTACATCTAGGTTGACTAAATGTAGGTTATCTAGTGTTTTCCAGTTTTATTCCACTTAAAAACATTTTGTTATTTCTATAGATTTACTTTATAGAACGTGGTCAATGAAAAATCAATCAGGAAATGTGCAATGTGACCGTGGAAGGAAATGCCTCACACCGCTGTTCACATTGCCTGTTACAAAGCCTCACTAATTTCCTAGTGAATTGAATAATGCCAAATATTTGCCAAGCAAATATCTTTAATTTTATAGCTGACCTTATACCCTAAAATTGTTCTTCTGAAAGTTGGAATTTTCTTTTCGCTGTCTATTTCATTTTCAAAGTAAATATTGGCATCTTCCTAAAATGCTATATGCACCAGGCTATAATATGCACTTTAATTTTTTGTATACACTCTTTATGCTCAAAGCATTCCACATAAAACTACAATGACACACACTAAATGATATGTTGACTATATATAAAATACTCAAATTAAAATGTGTAAGTGCTAACTCTTATGATGGAAAGCCAGCGTGCACAGTAATTTGCATACTAGATTTCACTATAAAGAACCCGACCTTTATGGTTCATCTCAGCCTCCATCTTAAACTTAGGCTTTCCAAAAGCATAACCATACATAGTCCTTGAATGACCAGAAAATTATCTGTAATTTCTTCCCCAATGCTAGCTATGATATTATATTCCAAATAATCTATATTATTTTCAAGTAAGTTTTAAAATAAAATATACAAATTTTTCAAAGGAATCATCTTTAGAGATTATCTGGGAACTAGATGTTTATGGTTATATTTTCTCATTTTGGATCAATGGCTCTATTTTAGCGTGTATGTGTGTGTGTGTGTGTGTGTGTGTGTGTGTGTGTGTGTGTGTGTGTGTGTGTTGGAGGGAGGAGCAGTTATTTTATATGCATGCCTTTTTTTCTTTTTTGACTGCAATCTATCTTTTAATATGTTTACTAGTCATTTTTATGCATTTGCATTGTATTGATAATTACTTTCTGTGCTATACTTTGTTGCTATAATTCATCTTTTCTATATTAATGTATGACTGGAAAAATAGTAAAAAGTGCTTACTCCTGATTTATAGGTCAAGGCTGGAGACAGTTTTAGATGTCAGAGTATTTATATTTAAGATTGTCATTGGCTGAATTAAACAAATAGGTGTGAGAAATAAATAATCACATTTACAAAGCAATTTATGAATACTTTATTAGGTATTTTAATTTTCATATCTCACTTTCCTTAAAAGACACCTTAATTTTTTATTTTACTATGGGGATATTACTTTATAATTCTATAGCAGTTTATTATTATAATTTCAGATAAATTTTCACTATACCCTGTTAGTTTCTTTACAGATATCTAGTTATTTCAGTATACAAAATATGAGCACAAACTGGATTGAATTAAGAAAAAAAAACCTTAAGTTTAGTTTGCCTAAAATATTGTGAATAAGTATTTCACTTGTAGGATCCTTATTTTCTCTTGATGTAAAATTATTGTCAAATGAGAAATACTATGACACTTACTTCCTCTACATTCCTCTGATAATTATACTCAGATAAATTTCAGCAAATCCAACTAAATACCCTTCTATACATATTATACCAAAATCCTTCTAAACATCCATATTACACATGTATTTTCTCATATGTATCAAAATATTTTTAATTCTTTCCTGTATTAGAATCTTTGAATAGTTTTGGTAAACACTTAAAATGAGAAGGGGAAAAGTACTCTGCAATTTCTTTTTCTTTTTTATTGCTTGTGCTTGTGCATGTGCTTTGTGTGTGTGTGTGTGTGTGTGTGTGTGTGTGTGTGTGTGTGTGTGTGTGTGTAAGCATGCTCTTGACTGTGCCCACATGTGTGTGTTTGATCTGCTTTCCCGTGGCAGGGGTCACTTGCCCCAAGTGGCCTCAGTGTGCTGTCTGGTGTCCAGCTCCATCTCTCTTCCTCCTTTTCTTCTTAAGCTGGAATTTCTCACTGGTTCAGGATCTTGCCATTTTGTAACTTCAGTTCTCTGCTCCCCTAAAGACTGGGGTTTACAGACATGTGTGAGCCTACTCAGCTATTGATGGTAGCTCCTTTGGATGGAACTCCAGTGACCTCAAGCCTCCTCAGGCCCTCATGCTTGGAAGGAAGGAAGGGTTCTTAGCCACAGAGCCATCTCTCCAGCCCCTCCTTGAGTTTCTTATTGGATTTCTTTTGTGCTGTTTCTAAACCTGGGCAGAACATATGCTGTTGAGAGACAACAAAGGAGCCAGCCAAATCCACCAGGGTAACCAGTTCAAATACGGTGTAGAGAACATATGTGTAGGCATGATTATGGAAACTCAGACTCTGAAATTGGAGCTGGAGACCAGGGTCCCCTTTACTGCCTATTGCTTGCATGTCAAGATGTTGAAAACCAATTCATCTTCAGAACTTCTTTCTGGTACCTGATGAAGACATCACAGTGCTTTGCAGAATCAATCACTCCATAGATTCCCAGTCTTTCATTTGATTTAATTAATTAAATCATCTTTCCTTAAAAGAGAGAAGTAGGAAGAGAAAGGCTTTGAGGCCAGTAAAGAAATCAGCTTGACTATAATTAGCAGTTTTATGATGTAATGCATGAATTTTACTCTTTGTAAGATAAGGCTCCATTTCCTTGTCATAATTTATAGTACTATTAGGGAAATCAAATGAGAAAATGTGTCACAAAGGAGGTCAGTATCCACACCCTTCAGTCACATACTGAGAACTAGCATAAGGGAAGGGAATAAAATTATGTGATGTGTTAGAATTTGTTATGAACTTGGAGAGGCTACCCCTCTGTTGATAGATCTGGGATGTTGAAAAGTTAATTCAGATAATTATTTGTATAGAAAAACAGAAAGAGATAGAAATGGGAATGCAACTACTGATAATGAGTGACAATAATAATGTCCTACCTATCAGCTAAGCCTTTTGAAGTTTACAAAGTTTTCTGTACTCATTTTGTGGGATTCTTGGGTTTGTTGTTGTTGTACGTTGCTGGTAACAGCAGTTACATGAATCTGTTAATGTAGTATAGTAAGAATTTGGGTCAAAACACTCTGGTAAAGCAAATATATCTACTTCTAAGGCATAATTGTGTCTGGAGCTTGTGGGGCTCCACTGATTCTTGTCTCTGCTCCCCTGCAGCACTGGGGTTACAGGAGTGTGTGGCCATGTTCAGCTCTTTCCCATGGAATCTGGAGATTTCATTTCATGCAGCCCCAGGTCCCTCTCATCCTCATGCTTGCTCAGAAGGAAAGTCATCCCTCTAACCCCCAGTGTCAGTTGTTTGAATAATACTCAGAGATGGAAATTTGTGTTTTAGTTCTCGCACAGTTCCCCCTGATAGTGTCACAATTTTTTCCACTCACTTTGAACTAGGGTAGAGTCTGGGATTGTTGACTAGCCTTTGTATGAAAGAATTTATGTGGGTATTTTTTGTTATTTACCTATAATAAAATATACTTTAGCTCATTACTGAATTTTTACAATATCAAAGTTTATAACATTTAAAAATGTCAATTCATGCAGCTAATTTGAATAATCTAAGAAAATGTAAATATCATGTTGCCATTTCTTGCATTGCTAAAATAAATTTTATATAATCTAAACTTTGATGATGTAGTAGTATGAATTTTTTGGTGGAAAAAAATTATGGTTATCTGAAAAAAATGATTCAGCTTTTACATCTAACAGAAATTATAATAAAGAAAGCAAGGCTGGAGAAATGGCTCAGTGGTTAAAGGCACTTGCTTGCAAAGACAGACAGCCAAAGTTTGATTTCCCATTACCCACATAAAACCAGATGCACAAAGTGATGCCTGTGTCTAGAATTTGCAATGGCAAGAAGTCCTCGTACATCCATACTCTTTCTGTCTGCCTCGTTCTCTCTGTCTCTTTCTCTCAAATTAATAAACAAAAAATATTTTTAAAATCAAGATATTCATCTGCAATGAAAGGTTGGTATTGTAAGTGAATTAAAATTTAGAACATGTAGTTAATTTGAATTGATATTCAAAAGACATTTATACTTTGAGGTTTAAAATTTATGATGAAAATAACTCAGGCTTCTGATAAATTTTAAATCTGTACAAAAGGTGATACAATTAATACTGATTCTTCCTTCTTCCCCTAATCCATTGGTCTAAGATAACCATCAGCAGGTATTTCTGGAAATAGTAATGGAATGCACAGTATTTTTAAAAAAATTCATATTGTTTGTTGTTCGACCCGAGTCTTAGTTCTTGTGTCATTCCAACAGTGTGTCCTCTTTACAGAAATTGCACAGCTGCTTCTCTTGAGTCTGTTGACAATTCTTTTCCTGTCTATTTCATTTCTGTGTGCATAACTTTGTTTGTACGTGTGTGCTGAGGATGGAACCCAGAGACAACCTAGCTCACACTAAGAACGTATTCTTCCACTGAGCTATTAGCTCATTCCCGCATCTAGTTTAATGATTGTGGATAGATTTGTGGAAAACAGTTATGAGTGTTGTGAGCCAACGGTGCTTGCATTTATAATTTTGCTTGATATTGAAAAAAGCATATGGATTTACAATCTTACCTGGAGAATATAGATGTGTTTGTTTCTGCCTACTGTCTCTGCTGGTATTCACATTAAAGTCTTGGAAACTTATCTATTGGTATATCTGCTTAAATTAAGGATCTGAAAATGCCCCATCTCTCTCTTAAGTGTATGTGTGTGTGTGCCTGTGTGTGTGTGTGTGTTCAGGGACTTAAACAATGTCTGCCCATTTCTTTGCTCATTTTTCTTTGGTGGTATGGTTCCTGCTCATTGTATTTAATTATTACTTCCTAAATTATTATAAATTCATTAAATCAACATGTGCCTTTTTGTGTGTGAATTTATTAATCTCTCTCTGTTTTTAAACCTTTTCATGACTATTCATAATCATGATTTCAGTTCAAAATCTTTATAAGTACACGTTTTATGTTTTTCTTAGGATGTTTAGAATTGCTTTATTATCTGAGGGACTTGTTCACAGTTCTTTACGGAAAAAAAAACATGTCCATGCATTTATTCTTAATTCTATTTTGATTTCTTGATTCAAAATAAATCTAACTCACCTGAGTTTACTTAGCATCTATGTTAATGTGGGGAATTTGGCTTATTTTTTCCTTATAAAGATAGCCAACTGTCACAATAAGTTTTTTAAATAAATTCTTGCTTTATTGATTCTAAGCAAATCAGATTTTCTTTGTAAGTCAATAGTTCCTCAAAGAATTAAAAACAAAGGCTTATTGCCCAAGAGAAAAGAAATAAACATGTTCAGAACTCTGTTATAACCAAAAGAATGCAAAATTTTGCAAGACATGTGATTTCTGAGGAGTGCTGATCTCATAAATGGTGCTTTTGTGTTGTGGGGTCTCAGATCAATAAGAGTATGTCATATTTTCAACATTAGCAGAGCCCAGAGAGAGAAATAAAAGGCTTTATTATGTATTTTCCATTCATGTCCCAGCAATATTGCCACTAATGTAGACTGCTAATTTTTCAAATTTCTTAACTCATAACAAGTTTAAGAAATGGACGATGGTATGACTCCCTTATTGAATATCATTTTAAAGTGATTTCAGTATAACAAGCAAATGTGTTCATAAATAGAATAAAAACCACTGTTCACATGTAAAAAGTGAAGGTAAGTGACCTCAGATGCTCATGGTGTTGTTAAATAGTGCATAGTTTCTTCGACAGTTTGTCATAAAAAGGAAGTATTTTCTAAAAACACCCAAATATGAAGCTATGTATTATATAAATTTGTTTTTATAGGAACACTAGAGAAAATGCTAAAATATTACTTGCACGGATAAATGCTTTCAACCCACTTTATGGCACATGACATAAACTGTGTAATTTTTTTGCCAACATCAGGAAAATTTGTAAGTCTTTAACCAATTTATTTTATTGAGCTATGAATATCCTATGGACTTGCTGAAGGGCTAAAGGTGTGAGCATGTGTCATGAGCTTGGTTTTCTGAACCTGCTTTCCATGAGCATTAAAACGGAAGGTTTTTTACACTTGAATGTAGCATAAAACAATGTATTTCATTTAGTTTCTAAAAGGTTGTTGTCATCATTTATATTTTTCGTGAAATGGAAGAAATTTTCAAGGTTGAAAAGCATGCTTGCATATGCAAAAACGTTTTCTAGACAGGAATATTTTGCCAAAAGTAGCCTCACTTCATTAACCAATATCACTCTGATCAATATCATTCCAATATTCATATAAAATCTTTATGAAGCTCGGATTAAATATTATTACTAATTGTAAAAGTAAAATATCCAGGTTTAAAATTTGGAAAATCTAGAGGAAAAATAATTCACAATAATTTCACTGAAGAAATAATTACTTTTTAATATTCATACTTGTTCATTCTTAGCTGTTTTATACTTAATGTTACACCTGAAACACTTTTGCTAGCATTAAAGCTGTTTGAAAACTTAATTTTCCCTGCATGGTAGTATTTACCTTGATCATTGAATTAACCATCTCCTATTTATGCAGAGAGCTTGCATCGTTATTTTAGTCATTATAATACACTGCTGCAAATGAACATTATTTTACATATATACATATATATTATTACTTATGAACATATATTATTCTTCAGCTATTGTGATACATCCGTGTAATACCAGTTCTCAGAAGCCCAAGAGAGAAGGATTGTGAGTACACACACACACACACACACACACACACACACATATATATATATATAATAATGTATAATATTATATATAAGGGTTATATATATTGATATATATTTTAATAATATTTATAATATTATATATAAGGTTTAGGAGTATATATTTTTTTTTCTTCACTTATTATGACAGAATTACAATTACTTGGGGAAAAGCCATGGAATGTTTAGGCAAACATTTCTGATACACACCTGCAAACTGTGGAAAGTCCAGTTACTCAGATCCATGTGCCCCTTTAATGAGAAAGCTTCCTTCTGTATTTGATAGTTAATTATCACAGTGTTTCCAGTCATTTTATGGTTCTCTTTGAACTCTGTAAATTCATCTCATTGGAATATCAGTACTCTGGCTTTGTCTCCACCATGTTCCTAGAGGATATTCCCCTTAAATTTCTGTTTCTCTGCAATGAAAACTCAATATCCTCTGAGCCAAATGAAAGTGTAAGACTGGAAATTTGAATTTTTTCTTGATTTCGAGATTTCTTTCCAGAAACTGTTGATTTGATTTTTTAAAATTTGTTCTAATTTCTAATACTGCATAGGATTATATAGAAACAATGTTTAAACAAATAATTTATTTTGTTCTTAATGACAATTGCCAAGCTTTATCTTACTTGCATGAATTTTAAAAACCATACCCATCCTTGGGAAGAATAAAACTTTTTGTTGTTTGTGAGTCAGGATCTTTCTATGAGTCTCAGGCTGGCAAGATAGTAGCTATGTAACTCAGGCTGCCCTTGAACGCCTAATCCTTCTTTCTTGGTCGTCCGAGTACTGGGATTACACAGATGTACTGCAATAGCTGAAGAATAATATACTTTTATAAGTAATAATGAAAACAATACCCAAAGCAATAATTTACCACTAATCTAGGAAAATGTATAAGCAAGAATATCTGAACCACAACAAATAACAAGGGATATTTTATATAAGCATCCCATGTTAACAATTCTAATTTCACCTTTGAAGTAACTTTTATTGAATTTATTTATGTTCCTTTTCTTCCTTCTTTGTAATGGTGTCATAAAACCTTATCATCACAGCTTTAACTTTTCCTATCTTATTCTTTTGGAAGAGTCTTTACACTGACAACATTGCTTAGATTTTACATTATATATAGCTGATATTTTGTGTTTGTATATGGGTTGTCCACATGAAATTCTCCATAAATATTTATAAAATTTCAAATCTAAAAATATCTGACAAATTAAAACTGTCTATTTTGACAGAAACTGGAGTAATGTTCAGAAATAATGGAAAATATAAACAATTGATGGAAAAAATCAGAGACCTGGATAAGTGTGTGTGTGTGTGTGTGTGTGTGTGTGTGCGCGCGTGCTTGTGTGTACACTTATGTGTACTAGAGATTAGACCCAGGGCCTTGTGCATACTATTAAAGCAGCCTATATCCTCAGCCACATTTAGATCATTTTTGTTAAATTCGTTATCTTCTCTTTGTTGCTGAAGGAAGTTATCTCTCTGCTCAGACAATGAAAGTGTATGGAAGTGATCATTACACAAATGATAATTATCCGAGACAAAGTACAGTTTACAAAGCAATTTTTGTTTGATGACATTCATGAGGATTATGAGGATTGATTTGGATATATTCTGATCACAAAAGCATTACTGAGATCCTGAGTCTCATGTAACTATGGAGAAGAGTCTACAAAACTTCTTCCCCAATTGTTGTCTGTAGCTGATTCTTTCAGCAAACTCCCTCTTGTGCTGAGTTAGTCCATGATGAATGATTTCCCTTAAGGGAAAGAGGTCTTGTGAGCTTCTAGTCAGACTTCCATCAAAGGACAGCCTTAGTTTTGCATGTTTGCGTTTACAGACACCTTACTTGAGATACAAAGTCAGGTCATTAATAATGATTGAGACTGTTGTGGTCAGCTTTCTAGTTGCTGTACAGAAAGAACCCAAGCAAAAGCGGCTTGTGGAGGAATGGGTTTATTTGGCTTACGGACTCAAGGGGAGACTCCATCCTGGCAGGGAAAATGATGGCATGAGCAGAGGGCTGGACATCACCTCCACCACAGCACTGCAAACAGTGGCAGGAAGGTGTGCCAAACTCTGGCAAGGGGAAACTGACTTATAACCCCATAAGCCCACCCCCAACAACACAGCTCCATCGAGGTTGTAAAATCCAAACTGTCATCAGCTGAGGATCGATTACCCAGAACACATTTATTTGTTTGTGGGGGACACCTGGATCAAACCATGACAGAGACCATGGACAACAGCCCTAGAACTCAGGGTTGAAGGAGCTCTTCTCACTCATGCAGTTTTTCCATAAGACACAAATGAACCGTTTCATGGTTGGCTGTACTACATCAACTTTTAGCTCTGTGGGGCCATTTCAAGCAAGTCACAAGATTCAGTGTAAAAATGCAAAAAGCGTGGTACCTTGTACACTACCAAAGGGGCAGCTGTTTTGGTAGGAGGGCTGAAACCAAGAAGGGAGAGCACTTTTTGCTGTCTTTCATTCAAGGGGAAGCCAGATAAGCTATGAATCCATGCATGTCAAAATTGTTGATTTGGGAGGTATGGATACATTTTATTGTGCAGACAAACGTACAAGTGCAAAGCTGTGTAAATAATGAGAATTGACTATGATTCCAGCCAGTTTTGGTGAACCCAATAGATTTGTTTAAACAATCCAATAGTGTTTAAAGTAATTCACCTTGCTTTGAAATGTTTGCAATTATCAATGCTGAAGAAGCACCTTGGACTCCAAAGGATTTGGATGTGAATCTGACTGAAAAACGCTGTGGATGAAATAGAAGGGAAATAGGACTGCTGATTCTTACAAATTCTAATTCGTCTTGGACTGAAGGACGCTGCATTTGACTTGATGTTATTAGCTCTAGTGAATGCCTTCTATCTCAAAAAGGTCAGAGAGAAGAAAGGTGTTAAGCTTCCCAGTGCTAAGCCAAACACTACTGTGATTTGTGCTCAAAATCCTCTCCAATTCACAGTGTCTCTTCTGTCTGGATAGGTAAGACCAGTCCCAAAGAACATGGTGTGGAAGGGAGGATGGGCTTTGGGTAAGTCTATGCATAATGGGTACAGCCTTGGGCCATGACCTGGGATAGACTCAGAGGTTTCCTAGTTTCTCTGGTCTCTAGCTGTCATTCTGTCAGCTGTGAACGATTGGCCAAAGCACTGGTTGCCAAGCCTACAGAGGCACACACCTCCATCAGAAGGAAGCCTGCATCAGCGAGAGAGCACTCAGGAAGGACAGATTTACAGAAAGGACAGAATGACATTTTGGCTTTTGGAAAGGGTATATGGAGCAGCTAGAGGAGGATTCCAGAATAGGTAGGCTTAATCAGTGGGACCATTGAAGGACGTGGGATCAGAGCTGAGATGAAACCAGTGAGAAGCATCGGCAGGCATGAGGAGATGAGGAAGGAGTAACCTCTGGTGGAAGCAGCAAGAGGAACAAAGGGCCCCAGTGTGAATTAGAGAGGAGGCTAGACTTGGTGACTGTCAGGCAGAAAGCCTCGAAGCAGCACAGAAGAGGCAGCAGAAAGCAGAAAGGGGCCACCATAGAAACAGAGCTCACACTGCTGAGAAGACTGTGTCTTGATTCATATGAATTCAGCCCCTCTTTCTCCGTATATATTTGGACTGAACGAAAACAAAACGGTAATAAAAGGACCTCAACTTAAGTTGTGTTGAGCAAAAATATTCAATGGAAGGAAGCCAAAAAAGTTTCCAGATTCAAAAAAAAATTCTCAATGACAAAATATATTTATTTTCTTGAATTAGGATTTGACCTTTTTGGGTGTGCATGGGGTGGGGAAGGGGAGATATGGTCATTGTGAACAGCTGTGTCTTTCATATCAACATCTATCTTTCTTTGCTTGTAAGAATGTGAGTTCTTTGTGCCATGAATCACCCACTGTACACAAGGCAACTGATATTAAATTTAAGGTTTAACATAAGACCTTAGATATTTGTCCCATATTTGGCATTGAACTATTTTTGTGAACAATAAATCTTCAGGTCACTTCCAAACTCCTGGTGGAGAGTGGGGGATGATATTGTGGACTGGCTGGTCTGCCTCAGAGCACAGGTTTCTCTTGTTGGCACTGCAGGCCCAGAGGGTAAAGCTGCTCTGAGGATGAGAAAGAATCTGATGTCCCTGCAGGCATGATTTTGGCTACAAGAAGAGTCTCCACTCTGAAAGTCAGGATGGAGAAAAACGAAAACACTTAACTGTTCTTTCCTTGGCTGTGGCCAAACTGTCATCATCAGTGGTGGTAATCTATCTACTTAGAAAAAAATCTTAAAGACTCTCCTTTTCTTAAAGTATGTGATTTCTCTATTCATTTGTTAAAAGCAGGCATTGGTGTACAGTGAAGAAGGAATTTCCATGCAGAAAATGGTAGCAGGTTTGCAGAGTGAAGTCGTTGTTCTGGCTGCTCCCAGCCCTGTAGGGAAGCTGTAGTTCTTGTCATACTCAAACTAACTAGCGATGTACATTTCAGACAATCATTCAGGTTCCATCATATGCCTACACTGTGTTTGTTTGAACTACCAGGTCTGATCTATGTCCAAGGAATGAAATCTTAACTTCCTTATGATAAAACAATAACAAAAGTCAATCACAGCAAGCACACTCCTCACCCACTTCGTCTTTTTCTCAGCAACAGTGAATTTGAAGCTACATGTCATTCAAGGGAATCTAGTCCACTCTGAGAGTAACCCTACAGTCTACTGTCTACAGTCTGCCTCATCTGAGCTTGATGGTTATGAGTGGGTGAGGAACGGGGTTTTTCTGAGGAAACTATTCAATCCCAACAATTTAGCAAAATCAAAAGACTAAGTAGAGTGCTTCTGAGTGGTTAGAAACCTATGGGAAATGAGATCCAACCATGAAATAGCAGGTCCTTAGAACCTTAAGGTGGATATTGTGCTAAGTAATAAATGTCATCATGCCTCCATCTTCTGGTGAGAAACACGGAGTCTTGCATCTCAGAGTGACTCTTCTCACCAGGACATTTGACGTTGCTCTTTAACTGAGTGTATTTCTGCCTTCATTTAAGCTTCCTTTCTTTTAGTCAGCTCTCTGGGAGAGGACAGAGGGTCTTTGCTTCCCAGCATGGCAAGATTTCCTATAGCTGAAGGGAGTTAAGGAGTGATTTGTTTCTCCTGTGAAGGACTCATCTCTTTGGTTTCTCACAGAACATGAATTGATTTTCTGGTTTTCCTTTTAAATCACAGGAAGCCTCCTTTCTATGCAGTCTGCTAAAACAAAGCAAAAAGAACAGAGATTTACTCAAGGCAATCATGATTTCTAAGTCACAGGACTGCACGGAGTCATGTGAGAGTTCGTGAAGATGACTCACTGCCTAGTGAATATGGTGTGTATTCAATGTAGTTTTGAAGTAATTTCATCACATGATGACACACCTTCCATCTATAGTTTATGATGCCTGCTAGTGTCTTTTCTTTTCCTTTGGTTCCATCTGTGTTTGGCAGGGGATCCTAACTCTGCTATTTATGGTCATTACTGTCTGATGGTGGATAGACCAGTTAAACAGTACTTGGCCTTACTCAATTATTTTGTGAAATTTAAATAATAATAATATATTGTCTAAAACAATTTCATACTTGATATACAAAATTGATTCAAGAAGCTCAGCTTATACTCTCCTCATTGAGTATGCTTTCTAGCTATTCTGTGAAATAAAACATTTATTTATATAATAAATAACAATATCCATTGCACTTTATCGTATAATTTCAGTAAGATAAATTGCTTCATACTGGAATAGTAATGTCATTGTCTCTACGAACACAGATGAAGAATGGAGGTCCCTGGAATTAGGTTTTATTTTTATAAATTGAATTTGAAAATGATTCAGGATTTAATTTCACAAGTGATATGAGCCTGTACTCACCTTCTCCCAGCATATGATAAACATACTGAGAACATATTGAGAAACTTAAAAGGCACATATACTAAAAACTTAAAGACGGAATGCAGCATAACGGTGAACATACACTTTGCATGAAATTTTTGAAATTATTATGATTGATGGAGCTGGAAGGTACCACTGAATATTAACAAAACGTGAGACCAAAGAATGGAGGCTCTTACATTATGTAAGATGGCTAGATTGAAACCCGGCACGTGGATGATCATTGGTGCAGGATGTGGTCTTACAAATTTACGTTGGCTCTTCAGCCACATTCATAACCACACAACACAACTGAATCCCAGATTCAGACCAGAAGCTGTCCAGCAAGGTGAGCAGGTGACTCCCAGCAGGATGCGCTTGGCTCCTAACCGGGGATGAATTATGGAAGGAGGACATTTGCAGTTTTTGTTAGTACCGCTGAGAATGCTTATGCCAGATCTACCCACCAAAGTGCAGAGAGGGTATGGCTCTGGTTTACTGCATGGTCAAGGGATAGGGCTGGAGACCTCAAGAAGGGTTTCAGAGTTTCCAGGTGGGTTGGAAGCAAGAGAGAAGGCATTTACAAAGGGAAGAATTCAGAGAGCAGTGTTAGCAAAATGCAGTCAGAACAGAGAAGTGAAGTGACATTTCTTGACCCTGGGAATACTGATGAATTTGACCCTGGATTGTACATGAATTGATTTTCTGGTTTTCAGGTGCATGAGCTCAAATTATTCATCTTTCCTTGGTTAATATTTGTTACTGATTCATCAGATAGAAGCTCTGCCTCATTTACAAAGCTCTGCTGTAGGATTGTATTCAGTCAGAGTGATGACTTCTCTACCAGAGTTTCTCCTTCCCTATTCTTCCCTTCCTTTCTCTTCATCATTCTCCCTTTCCATCCCTCCTTTCCCATCCCCTCTCCTCTTTTTTTTTTGGTTTTTTGAGGTAGAGTCTCACTCTAGTCCAGGCTGACCTGGAATTCACTATGTAGTCTCAGGGTGGCCTTGAAAGATCCTCCTACCTCTGCCTTCCAAGTGCTGGGATTAAAGGCATGCGCCACCATGTCCAGCTCCCTCTCCTCTTATCTCTTCTCTTTTCCTTTCATTGTCCTCCTGTGGTGATATGAATCAGTAAATTCATGTATTCTGAATGTTTGGTCCCCAGCTGGTGGAAATTTGGGAGATGGAGCTTTGCTTTAGGAGGTGGATTATTGGGGACAGGCTTAGTGGTGTTACAGCCAGCTCCTCCTTGCCAGAGCTTGGCTAACTCTTCTGCTGGTGTTTTTCACCTATTGTGGCCCAGGTGATGTCTAACCTTTGCTCATGCCTCACTTTCCCTGCCCTCATGAAGCTTCCCCTTAACATGTAAGCCAAAGTAAATCCATTCCTCCATCAGCTGCTTTTGGTCGGGTGCTTTTTCTCAGCCATGTGGATGTAACTGCAACATTTTCATGATATTTCCTTTCCTTTCCTTCTCTTTTCCCTTTTCCTTTCCTTTCCTTTGTGTTCCTCTCCTCTTTAAACTTTATTTTTATTCTTTCTTTTCTTCTATTATTTATTTATTTATCTTGAGACAGGGTCTTACTTTAGCCTTTACTGGTCTGGAACTCACTAATAGTCCAAACTGGTCTTGAACTCAAGGTGATCCTCCAACCCCAGCCTCCCAAGTGCTGGGGGTATTGGCATAGGCATGAGCTACTGTGCCCTACTTTCTTTTCTTCTTTGTCTACAAATATCTTCAATATGTTTTTCATGCCAGACACCGTTCAAAGGGATAGCATATGTCTTTGCTTGAGGAGTTTACCACTTAATAGAAATCTTGTGCCCCTCCAAAGCTATTTTAAAGTATCTGAGTGTCTTCAAACTTTCATATTGCTACTTAAGAGCTTAGTGATATCCTTTGACCCAAAACTTCAAGATATAATCAATTGAAAATCCTTTCAGGGACCATCTAAGTCACACTGCCCCTATATCCTCAGTCAACGTGGAATTCTGTACTATTCAAAACTAAAGGAGATTAACTCATCATTTATTCAGTGATTTCAATATTGGTGGTCTTGGTCCCAGAAAGACAATGTGGTTTAGTGAATAGTAGTGAAATTGTTTATAGGAAGAACTAGGATTTATATGAAGATATGATTCAAAACATTGATGGACAGGACAAAGTATCCTGGGCAGAAGATACTCAGAGAATGTTGCTTACTTTTCTCTTCCCTGGTTTGCAATCTCAGAATATTCTTAGGTTTATTCGTGAATGATGTATACTAGAGCTCCCATGCAGAGAGCTGTTGGTATTTGGAATCTATTTAGGTATTAATTGATAATACAAATCTATTTCCCATGGTCTACATACTGAGGAACCAGAGGTCTTGGAAGAGAGCTGCCGAGAGCACAGAGTAAATGTTGAGCTCTGATGCATTCATGTCTTCACTGTGAAGTATGTTTGTGGTTCCTGAGTCTTTCAATCCAGTAATGGGCATGCACTCCAGTAAAAGTAATTACTGATTGTTTATATTTCAAAGAACTGACTGTCATGTCCTGTAAATGTTTGTAGGGCAACCATTCTGTAGACACTCTTAAAGCTGGATCCAGTGATTCTACTGTAATGGGGCTGCCAAGACTTGCGGTGTTTCATTAATCAAGAAAAAAATGGCTCCCTTTGTTGTTAGACATTTAAAGCTCCAAGCTTGAAGTTCAAAGTACACGTTTAACTCCATTATTATAGCCCTTCAGGAAAAATACTGACTTACAGAATACAGAAATAAAGAAACATGGGGTACTAGGAAATTCATTTTTTAACTTTCTGAAGGATCTTATTGAGTAATACGCATCTAAACTTAAGCCAACTTGTCTTAGGAAGCCAAAGGCTTAGCTAGGATAGTCACAGGACAGAACAGAGCTGAAACCACAGGAAGGAAGGTTACTGATCACTGGGACAACGCACAGAGCGGGATGGAAGAAGTGAGGATATCCTGCGGGTGCTTTCCTATTGAGGCAAGGCATGAGATAAGTAAATATCCAGAGTCCCTTCTCTTGATTCTAAGACAGTGCCAAACTGACACCTGAAGATTTCAATGGACCTAACCCTCCAATGCTCAAAAATAAATAAATATGTCTGAAACTCAATGGGAATAAGCATGGACAGCCACAGAGGCAATTCTCCCCAAGTTAAACCCCACCATTGCATCAAGAAGTTCCTCATGCTCCCAGCCAAAAATACATGAATGAATGAATGAATGAATGAGTAAGTAAGTAAATAAAGATGGGGAAAGGGTATCTTAATCTTGACATAGAGTAAAATGCTTCTACAGCCTTTTAAAATTAATTCCAAGGTAAACGTCCCTTCACATGATGTCAGGGGATGTTTTGAACAACAATTCAGCAGGCGGTGAGGGACACTGCTTTGCCCACCTCTGCTTCCTTCTCTTGTCTTTTCCTTGTCCGTTTTGACTGGTCCCATCTCTCAAGTTTTCTTCCTTTCACCTTCTTCCAAAAGGTTGGGAGTGTAAGAAAAGAAAGCAAAACTGTGACCAATTAGTCAGATTTCATAGACTATGGAGTTGATAAATATATCTTTACTTTCAAATCTTGTACTTAAAATTTGTGCTGGCTATTTAAAATGAAGGGACACAACAATATACAAACACAAAGATAAATAGATTGATGTTATTACACCAAGATACAGATTAATAGAAATGAGTCAGAAGATAGCTTGATGATGATGATTTAAAGTCTTATATAACAGGATGGTTCGTTATAAAAGAAATACCGTAACTGCTGTCTTGGGAGAGCAGGTAGATTAAAAAGAGCTTTGGCTCTCAAGTTGAATTTGAGTTTTTAAATATTTTAATCATTTCACTCATGCATTTTCACACTTTCAGAGCCAAACTTTTCCATGGGATGCTTTTTTCAGGTACATTCATCTCAGTAGTGATTGTAGTCCGTTAGACTTTTTTCCTTTTTAGATTTCACTTCATTTTCGTGGTAGTGACTATCTTTTGCTGAAGGTATGGATGGACTGCACAGCCAATGAAGATGCCCGTCTTTCTAATAAAGAAATGGCCAAAGAGTTGAATGTCGATGTGATGATATGGCTAGTGGCAGAGACACTGGAAGATAATGGCCTTTCTTCCTCCTCCTCCTCTTCTTCTTCCTTCTCTTCTTCCTCCTCCTCTTCTTCCTCTTCCTTTTTTTGAGCTAGTTTGAGCTTGTATCAATCTAATCCAGGGTGGTCTGGAATTCACTATGTAGTCTCAGGCTGGCCTCAAATTCATGGCAATCCTCCTACCTGTGTCTCCCCAGTGCTGGGATTAAAGGTGTGCACCACCATGCCTGGAAAGAATGCTCATTTTATAAGATTATTTTGCTTATGTAACTGTAGAATGAAAATTCAGTAAAATATATTCATTCACTCACTCATTCATTCATTTATTCATTCAGTATAAGATTAATAGTTGCACCAGTAGAACAGAACCCCATCTAATGATGCTCAGCATGGGGGATTTTTGAGACCCTATGTTGAGCTCCATGAAATCATAACTATTTATGAAGACATCTTTTGTCTTTTATCTTTCTTAAGAATTGTGAAGATGTTGGAAAATCAATCATAAGCATGAAGAAAAGCCCTGGCACCAAAACTCTGTGAATAATTTTATGTTCGTGTAAAAACAAAGGTCAAAACAAAATATCTATCACATTGAAATTTCATTGATTTTATTGAATATAGCAATTTACATATAGATACTTCTCTTCATTCTGTGAGACAAAATGAAAAGTATGTGTAAAGCATTTGATTTCTCATGAAATCACTTTGGTCACCCATATTTTGCTTTTTTTTGGGGGGGGGGCAACTTATTTCCTGGACCAATTTTTTACTTGAATGAACAACTGAAAAACTAGGTCATTTGAACTTGTTGAACACACAGCATAGCTTTGAAAGAATAAAGTATTCCTGTAAGTAAACAACCAACAGTAGTTTGGCTAACTCTATCATTATCACCTGACAATTTAACAATGGAATTTTGGAAAACTTGTATCTGCCTCTGTGAGTTTGAAAGGGTTTCTCAGAGACAATGATTGTTAATGTTAAAGATAAAAAAAACCTCTTGAGACTATATAATGAGATGTAACAACACTCCCAGCTCAGTGAAGTGATATTTTCCAACTATCAATATCATATTCAAATTTGACAGAGATGTGTGAAAGACTCTCTCGAGTACAAATAGACTGGGGGATTGTAATGTCATTATTTCTCATTATGATATTTCAAGAGTCTACTGCTTGCTAACTGTTGGTAGGGCATAAAAATAACATCCAGTTATCTGAATAAAATCTATCAAAATAACTATGTTTAAGATGACCGATTTAAGATGAATGACAGATTTTCCTGATCTACACCTGCCAAAATAAAATGTTAAAATACAACTGTCTTTAAGAATTTACAATATTTATGGCAATGTAAAGCAATGATATTCTTTAATTTTGGGATCAATATTAATTTTTGATAAAATGTGTTAACTTGCGATAGGATTACTGCTTCATTTTAAAGGCACTAACAAAGATATTTTAAATCTCTTAATTTTAAGATGTGCTAACAGGAATAAGATAATAAATAAAGACTAAAGCTCTTTGGGGTCCTCGATACTTTTAGCTTTACATGTTAGTTTGTAGCTTTGCATGTTAGACCAGAATACAGTTTTGTTTTAGCATGGTAAAGTAAAAAGCTATGAAGTTAAATTGTTTCAAGAATTATTGTGGGAAAAATAAGTTTTCTTGTTACTAGCAATTTTATTTAATGTACATGAAGAGAGTGAAATGTCTCATGCGGTAGAGTCTTGGTAACTGGCCTCTGTATTACTCATGTGTGAAAGAAATGGCTGAGTTCCAATGGTTATGAAGTCAAAAGAAACAAATTTTAGAAGAAAAATAAGTGAACAGGTGTAAGAAAAGCCTATGTATAACTTCCACTAGAACTTGCAAATAATGAGGCTTTAAAGGTTGGTCCAGCATCCTTTAAAAGCATGGTCCAGCATCCTTTAAAAGTGTGGTCTAGCATCCTTTAAAAGTGTGGACCAGCACCTAGGAGAGTGTGGTCCATCATGCTATGATGGTCTAGTATCTCATCAAAGTGTGTCCAGCATCCTGAAATGCAGAACATTCTATTTTCTGGAGAAACTCCTTTAGATGAGTTTTTCACCTTAACAAAAAGGTGCACGCCTCTGCTCCTGACAATCAGGTGTCTGAGCAATTTCCACTTTCTTGGCTTTGTTATCCTATGGGCAAATGGTTTCACAAACCACCTGATATTCTGCGATGGCTTTTGCCTATCCCCTGTTCACACTGAATCCCAGAAAAAGAGGGAGCATTTAAAAGAGCATATTGATTCTGCTTTCTTCCATTTTTACTTTTACTCTCTGTAAAGCCCCATGTCCATATCTTTATTATTGAGTCATATCCTGTGACATCCCACATGAGAGAATAGCAAATGTAGACACCTGACTGTTAGCCCTGCTCTCTCTTGAATTCCCAAAAGTGACCCAACTTGACTAGAGTTCAGTGTATTTCTAAAGAATTCCTTATACTCCCATGCCAAGGACATACCTTTAAAGCTGTACTTTTAAAATACAACTTAACCAGGTTAACATCATGATTGAGTATAGCCATTGCTTATATGTTCTTCTTGCTTACAAACATGTCTCTATTATGAAAATACTTGTCCACTTTTGAATTTCTGTCTCCACACTGAAAGACATTCCCGCTGTTATTTGAGTGAGCAGTAGGTGGTCTTCCTTATTTTCACTGAACTCAGACTTTCTTCTTTATGATTTACTCTATATACTTTATTTCAATAACACATGCAATTTATTATTTGCTTTGCTTTTTAAAAGTTATCTGTGACTTGCCTTGTCTGGACTATTCGGGATCTTTGTCTCCTGCCCTGTGCTTTCTTCCCACGATCTCCCTTATACATCCTGTACTCCAGCCATTCACTCCCAGGGCGAATTTCATGACTTGGTCCTATTGATTGAAGCGTAGCTTTGACTCTGAGACACGAGTTGATTGTGCCAATTCCAGGACACACAACCTTGCTCTAGATGGAAGAGGGCCGACAAGATAGATGTCTTCCCCTTGGGTTTTTACAAACCCAGATTTGGCCAGCAGAAAAGCTTTGCTAGGTTTTCTGTTTGAATTTTTCTTTTTCTCTTTCTTTCTTTCTTTCTTTCTTTCTTTCTTTCTTTCTTTCTTTCTTTCTTTCTTTCTTTCTTTCTTTCTTTCTTTCTTTCTTTTTCTCTCTCTTTCTTCCTTTCTTTCTTCTTTCTTTGCTTCTTCCTCTCTCTCTGAGTGCATGTGAGAGAGACAGCATGTGTACATATGTCTGTGGAGGCCAGAGGTTGACATCTAGTGGCCTCTTCCATCACTCTCCACTCTATGTTTTGAGGTAGCATCTCTCACTAAACATAGATCTCACTAGCCAGCAAGCCTATGGGAGTTCCCGTACAGACACACACCATTGCTTCCACCTTTTACATGGACAACAGGCGTTCACATTGAGGCATTCTGCTTGTGCATTAAGCACTTTATCATTGACTCATCTCCCCAGCCCCATGCTTCACCTTTCCAGCAGGGTCAGCTTTGATTTAGCACTTGGCTCTAATCCTGGCACTGTGAACAAGGAACTAGTCTCCAATTATTAACACATATCCCCTAAATTATATATCACTTCCTTTCACATGCAAGTGCCTAGAATGTAGTAACATGGTCAGAGATAGACACATAGAAAGTTCAAAATCACACTTTTTTGTATTAGGATAACACATGTCCACTTACAACTTTTATTTCTAAGGACAAAAAGGAAACCAGAAAAGGAATGGTCAAGTCTTTTTCACATTCATTCGTCATGATTAGTGATGGGCTTCCTCTCCTTTGTTCCCTTTGCCTTTTCTTCCTTCTTTCTTTTCTTCTTCCTCTTCATCCCTCCCTTCTCCTTAGCTCCATGGTTGTAATATACTGTGTTGAGAGATCCTTTTCTTAGATCCTTCTGAATTATTAACATCCATGTCCATTGTTAGAGGTAAACCTAAATCTTCTTTATATATTTTACAAACTTTTTAATATGGTGTACTCTTAAATAAGTCTATTTCCCCCATTTCCTTTTACATTTCCATATTTGATAATAGTTTTTACCTTCGTATTCATTATGTGAGCCTATACCAAACTGCATTCTTATTTTCACTCAGTTAATGTCAACATTGCCTTATGTGTTTTAATTGGAAAAGCAAATATTTGTGCACTGAGTTATTTTCTGAGTGCTCTACTATTTATAGCATTTTAATTTACCAGCCAACAATTAGTCAAACAACTAAAACGTAATGATTCCAAGAGTGTATTAAGATCTGAAAAGGACTCAGAAGTTAAACAACTTTATCAAAATTACGCAGCTACTACACTGTAAGGAAATAACCTCATCCATCAGTTGACAAATATGAATTATAGATGAGTTTTGATAAATTAGTTTTCAACCCCTACTTTCTTCTAGCTGGGAAATATAATATCCTTTGTATTAGATAATGATCCTTTAACAAGTCATTAATTTTTCATTTTAGAGTGAATGTTTTATGATCAAAATAATATCGATATTTTCATCCCACCTTGGTAACCAATGGAAGTATTAAACTTACCTGATTAAGCACACTTCCTGAGGAATTAATTTGTGATCATATTGGGTAATTTGCCATTATACTGCTTATATTTTCTTGTGAAGCCTGGAGTAGACGTCTTGTTTATAAGTGCTGCAGTAAAGCCAAGCTACTGTGTTTCATCTCTTGACCTCTTTCTGCATGCCTGTTATTCTCAAGCATTGATTATTGGTTGTTGGAAGAGTTAAAAAACATCTATGGTCCATAAACATAGTCCACAGAAGTCCCCTTCACAGAGGGAAATTTGGTAGCAGGCAGTTTTTGCTTCCAACAAGTGATCTTGGCAATCATCTCTGATACCAAGGGAATGCCCAGGAGCCCTGGGTGCCCACGTGGCTTCAGATGTATTGCATAGTCTTTCCCAAGGGTCATCCCAAAGTTCGACTCCATTCTTTGGGTGAAGTTCTTTTCTGACACACCTTTCTCTCCCTTTTGCAATGCTTCCAAACAAATCTCAATATCAAGCCATTTTACGGACAGGCACTCAGTATGTTTTGGTTTATCCATCTCCCCCTTTATTCCCTACCTCATTAACCTCTCAAAGTGGATGAAAAATGAGCAAAGATACAGGAATCACCATAGAAACATTTAGAGAAAATGTGCCACATCATTTGTGTTTATGTTATTAAAACGATTTCTTGCTGGGCTAGAGAGATGGCTCGGTGGTTAGGTGTGCTTCCTGCATAAGCACCAGGAGTCTGAAATCACCAGGGTTTGAGTTTCCAGAGTTGAGTGTGGCCACGCCCCTGCCCATGCCTGTAATCCTAGTCCCATAGGGGAGTTGAGACCTGAGAATTGTCAAAGTCCCACAAGCTCCAGCTCAAAGCAAGACCAAGTGGAAGAGTGAAGGAGCAAGGCACCAGAATGTTCTACTCTAGAGTTCTCTTAGGTGTCAGCCCCCTCTCTTTGGCCATACACAAGCCTGTGGGGTGCTACACCACATCACACTCACCTACACACTCTCACACGCAAGCAGACAGGAAGAAAGATTTCTTATACTAACTGAAGTCATCTAAGTAGGATGAGAACGAAACCCCAGCAAGCAGCCCAGGTATTTCTTCCACACAAGTCACTACAACTATGACTTCACCTTGATATTTACATCTGTGAAGTTAAGAATAGCAAGACTTATAACAAATGGAGCGCAGATTTACACAGAGCTTTTTCTTTGGGTGGCTAAGCAAAAAGATATATAACATTAAGCTCTTCAATTCAAGGTGCTTGGCATCATCCCCTGGATTCTTCAAAAAAAAAATCCATTCTCAATCCCTGAATACTCACTAGATAGACATTTATATTTTCAATTTTAGGATGACCGTTGCATCTTTATTTTACAGAAATCATAAATATTTATACTATTTCAGATGAAATTCTTTCTATTTTTTGATGCCTCTATTTGACAAGTTTTCTTATACTGGTTCAAGTAAAAGTGATGTAAGCATTTACTATGCCCCCAAAAACCTATTTGCATTCTTATTACTGTTGATGAACTCTCATTTTTCAATCCTGCTCTGTCCTATGGAATTATTTCACAAAATATGGTTAGGCAGGTGCGAACACAGGGGTTTTGCTGGTTTTAAAGACATTCCCACATAAACACGTCATGACATATGGTTAAGGGTTCATTTGCAGGTGTGATAGTTTCCACATTCTGTTGCCCTAAATCAATTTAATGACCACAGCATGTTGGGTTTGCTCCCTTGACAGAGGTGTGCAGCGGCTTTAAAACAAATATCCTATCACCATACAGATTTAATCAGCATGTATTATAACTGCCATGAATTCAATTGTTATGCTCCCCTAGGGAAGAGCTGAGATCATATGGTAGAATGCAGGGGAATTTGCACTAAGAGTTCCTAAATTATTAAGATTAATCTCTCTTTTTCTGCATATACGATGTCCCACTCAAACTTTATACATAGCTGCACAAAAGTGAAATAATCTCCTCTGCTTTAGTAGTGGAATATATTAGTGTAGGATTCAAGAACTTGAATTGTTCCAAATGAATCTATTGTGATGAGATATCATGAATCCTAGGATCATTCCAAAATATAGTCAAGTATTGATTTTTGGAATTGTAACGCAGGGTGTAAGTTCACTGAAATGAATGGGTAATGTACTGGTTAAAGAGGATTCCAGTGCTGAACTACGTTTCTGTAATTATCAGAATCTAAAGCCTGGGATGGTGGGGAAAGCAGCACAGCAGGGAATGACTGCAGTTTCAGAGTCAAGACTTAACTTCTTGTTGCCTTCACACACGACATTCTCTTAACATTCATCACATTTTCCCAACTGTTACAATATGAAATGTGAAGATGAAATACAGATAGAAATACAGGTTATTTGCCTGATTCCCCCCTTTTAGTACTTTTATTTAAGATATGGGTAGAGCGTACTTTTCCTTGGATTTTTATTTTGTCATATTCTTTATAAGAGTAGAAACTCTCTTGGAATTAGACATTTTTTTCAACTTTAAAAGTACTTTTTTGAATGCCTGATAACATGGCTAGGTAGCAAGTTTCTGGATTTCTTTGAAATTTTGGGACTTTGAAATTAAATTAGCCTCAACTCTTGAATTTTTTTTGATTCAGGTAAAAGAATTCTTTGTATGAAAATTCAAAGGATTGAAAGCAGCGATGATCAAAGCATAAGAGTTTAAAACAGATTAAATAAGAACTTTTTCATCAATTTTCATAAAATCATAATTAAAGCAAATGTCTCAAAATTGGTTTAGTATAAATCGAGTGAAATTCTCACATAAATAGTCTGTCTTAATTAATGAGATATTAGCCAAAAGATGGGCACATGAATGAGATAGGCTTATATGAATTCTTGGGTTGCTCAAAGTCATATTGAAGCGTGGGTATATTCCTTCATAGGATTTCACAAAACATTCCTTTTACATATTTCAGATACATTACAAAGCTCCAAAGGAAACAGTCATTCTGGTACTGGATTTGTATTTTTTTGTCATAAAAGTGAATAACATTACGTAGGCCTACTACCTATGTAAAATTCTTCATTCTGGGCCAAATGAAAGCCCTTGGCCAAATTACATACCATTGTTGTGTTTCAGTTTTCTATCTGTGAAGATAGTGAAATAATTGCATATAACATAAAATATTTTCCTATAAAATACATGCAATGAAGTAAAGAACCAAAGTTATATCAAGAAACTGTATGGGGGGGCTAGAGAGATGGCTCAGAGGTTAAGGCACTTGTCTCCAGTGCCTAAGGCCCCGGGTTCAATTCCCCAGTGCCCACATAGGCTAGAAGTACGAGGTGGTGACCCTGGTGGACTCTCTCTTTCCTCTCTCTCTCTCTCTTTCTCTCTCTCTGCTTAAAAATGAATAAATAAAATATTCTTTAAAAAATAAACTGTATTAGGGCTAAGAGATGGCTTAGTGGTTAAGGTGTTTGCCTGCAATGCAGAAGGACAAGAGTTTGATTCCCAGTGCCCATGTAAAGCCAAATACACAAGACGGCAAATGTGTCTGGAGTTAATTTGCAGTGGCTGGAGACCCTGGTGGGCCCATTTCTCTCTCTCTCTCTCTCTCTCTCTCTCTCTCTCTCTCTCTCTCTCTCTCTAATAAATAAATAAAATATCTTTAAAAAGAAGCTGTATTACTGGGTTTTACTGAAACTGAAATTTGGACAGTGAATATAGCTCTCAATAAGGATAACACTTGCCTATCGTGAATGAAAATCCCAGCATGAACCGGGCATGGCGGCATATGCCTGCAACCCTGGCACTCAGGAGGTAGAAGCAGAAGGAGTTGAATTTCAAGGTCATGTTCTGCTACATAGCACATTTTGGACCAGCCTAATCCACATGAAACCTTGTTTTGTTTTAAAGAAATTGTATTTGAATTTCAAGCTGACCTAGATATTTGTCTTTTCTGAACATTTTATTTGTTTATTTGCGTGAGATATAGAGAGCATGAGGAAGAGAGAGGAAGCATGGGCACCCTAGGGCCTCTTGCCACTGCAAATGAACTCAAGATGCATGTGTTACTTTGTGCATCTGGTTTTATATGGGTTCTAGAGACTTGAACTTGGGCCATCAGGCTGTGTAAAACAGACGTCTTCAACTACTCAACCATCTCCCTAGCCATGACCTTAATATTCCTAGGCAATGGGATTAGCTGTGGAAGAAAATTCTTTAAAATACAATATACTTTATGAATAGGCAAATTGTTAATCTACCAATTAAATTTGATATTTAGCTACTTAAGTCAGTGTTATTAGATCTAATTGATTATTCATGTTTGAATCCAGGATGTAAATTTATTTTTAAGGATACAAGTTTTCTTAATTATGTCGGGATTATAGAAGAAAAAATAATTTTAAAACAACTGAAGGGAAGAAACTGTATAAACTCAACTGTTGTCTTTTTGACTTTGGAAACTCTCTCTCTATAGGCATGGGCTGACAAGCATGTGCTTTCGCATGTACACGTGTGAACACACACATAGTCCACATGGCTGTATCATACATGTGTGCGTGTGTATATACAAACTCACGTTTATAATGTAGGTCACCCTTTAGTGATGACAGCCCAGATATGAGTGGAACAATTCTTTCCCTCTTTGTGAATCAATGCTCTCATTTTGTCTGATGCCACTTAGGCAAGTAGATGAATGATAGGAAAGGTGTGGACAGCAGAAAAGAAACATTGAAAATGTCAAGTAAGGCAAGGGGTGGGGAGGGGGTAACCTAGGCTCCTTCACTTGAAGGAAAGAAAAGAATGAAGCCCAAGGTAACCTCGTGACTTACTGATGGTCTAATCAACAGAAACTGTGAGAGTGACTAAGTCTCATCCAGTTTTGATTCTAAAAACATTTCTCAGAAACATCCCAAATAATTTCAGCGTTAAAGCTGATAGGAAATCAGAAATTATTTAACAACCTACATTCATTTTATAAAATTTAAACTTTTGCTCTAGAAGCTTAAACAATTCCTATAAGATATCAGGGAAATGAGACCCAAAGGGACAGCTGAGTCCTTCTGGTCAACCTGCCCTTGTTTGTACTCTCCCACATTCCCAGGGAATGATAGGAAATTTGGCTTTTTTTTTCATCTCTTAGCAAGAGACCATTCAAATTCAAATATTCCAACATTTAACAATATTACCTTTTAGATATCACATCAAACATTGCTTGACATTTTATTTTATGAAAGACAGTGATAGATGTCTTAGCTATTTTGAGATATAAACCTGAATATATATTTGAGACTTCATTTACTTAAAAATAATTTATACTTGCTATTAACTTTCTTTTTTTTACACCCAAATATAGAGACCTTATGATATGCCTTGGAGCTTTCTTTTATGCATGTATAAAAGGATCCTAAAAGGGGGACTATTAATTTCTTAAAAAATGAAACTATATTTTCTATTTCGTAAATCAGCAGAGCTTTATATTAATATCCAGAATTCACCATTGGATGTCAGTCCAGAAGAAGCTCTAAAATTATTTTGCTGAAATTCATCCCTTACGTATAGACCATTTAGTACTATAAATTGTGTTCTAAATATATAAATATATTCTTAAATGAATAAGTTTTCACTGCTTATATGAATGAAGGTAAGACTTCCTAAACAAGGGGCCATTCTGTTGAGGCTTATATATCCCTCATGCTAATAAGGATACAAATTCTCAAGGCTCTTGTTTTCCTCATGGAAGAATGTTACCACTTATGTGGAGACAAACTACTCTGATTCCTTTGCCTTCCTCTGCCTTCTGCCTTCCCAAACCTTGGCATGTATTCCATAGGATGAGTCTCCCAGGGACACCTGGAGATTTTCGAGCTCCAAGAGACAGAAGGCCATTAGCTCCGAGGTGTTGGCTCGTGCTGGGAGCACAGCACCCGGCAGCCTCCACAGCTTCTGGGTTCACATCTCCTTCTGGCATAAGGTGTTCAATTTGTGCTATGTTTTTAAAAACTAGATGTATTAAGACGACATAAATAGGATTTGTTCAGATGTATTAAGACGACATAAATAGGATTTGTTGGCTTATTTACTTTTTCTGTTCAATTACTCAGGATTCTTCAATCCATTCTAGACCATTTCCTCTGCTGGCAATCAAGAATGGAAAAGTGAACAGAGCGTCTTTAATTTCATCCTCTAATCTAACTGGAAGGAAAGAAGTCAAAGGATTATTAAGGGTGACGCTTGATGTACATGTTTCTGTAATGAGTTTGACAAAGTGTTAGGGCTATGCCAGGAACCTGGGACCCAGATCTGATGCCAATGAAGAATTCAGAAGGGAACTGAAGCTTTGAAGTTAATCTTGAGTGTCAGGGCAAGAATGAGGTGGTGCCATGAGGGCACTGAGCATGTGGGGAATGGGAAGGTCAGTGGATGGGTTGATAAATTAATAATTGGAACCGAAACTTGCTTGTATATTGCTTTCTATGTTATAAGAATTGGCTGTTTGAAAATGTATTTTTGATTTCCTACACAAATCAAATTTCTATATCTTCAGTAAAGGAATACTTGAGTCATTTTAATAATCACTAACCATTTTAGAACACAGACAATTTATTACTGGTCAAGGTAAGTAGCTTGCCTTAGTCTGTGGCTGAAAAGAATAACCATTTGGGAAACGTAATTTTTGGTTTTTGTAATATAGGCACCCACAGATTAAGGAAAACATAATAATAACAACATTATAGGTCAATTGTATATGACGTTTGTAATTTTTT
>PVHP010021671.1:0-29498 GCA_004024765.1 Zapus hudsonius | reverse complement strand
TCTGCCACAGCACTGCAAACAGCGGCAGGAAGGTGTGCCAAACACTGGCAAGGGGAAGCTGGCTTATAACCCCATAAGCCTGCCCCCAACAACACAGCTTCATCGAGGTTGTAAAACCCAAACTGCCATCAGCTGAGGATCGATCTATCAGAACACATTCAATTGTTTGTGGGGGACACCTGTATCAAACCATGACACATCCTGACCTCCATTTTCCTAGGGTCTCTACCTGGCCTGCCTCACTTAGTTGTGTGACTTGTCTGCTACGTTGAGAATGACAGGTTCTCTCCGCAGCGCACATGCACAGGGATGGAGACTGGAGTCCGGGAGGCTGGCAGGAGGTTTAAGACTGCTGGCATGTACTCTGCCTTCAATAAATTCACTGTCTTATTAAGGGCTTATTGTAAGTGATGATTTCAATTTAGGAGGAATTTATTGAATTCTTACTGTGGACCTGGCACCGAGGGTACAAACTTAATGAGATATAGCCCTTGCCCAAGAGGAATAAGGCCTGCTGACCTCTTCAGTCCTATTGATTGGATTGGAGTTTCTATATTTCTGTTTCCAGCCCAAGTTGAGACTCATAATATCATTAACTTTTTGTGTTCTGCTTACAATGCCATCAAATTGAGCTCCAGTTATTTTTTCCTCTATTTGTTTTATTTTGCTTTGTTTTCAATATACAACAAAAAACACTGCAATGACTGAGCTGCTGATGGATTTGTCCTTCCTAGAACTTGATAGAAGATAAAATACAAACAGAAGCCATGTTCCTTTATTCTTTACAGGGAGGAGGGTTCTGTATATGTGTGTGTGTTTAAATATTGGGCTTCTCAATTCCCATACTAGTATCTGGCAAATAGTGGGGGCCAAATAACAAAAATATACTGAAAATAATACATGAATGAATAAATGTTAGTGAAATTCAAGTGTCTAATCCAACACCCTTCTCCCCACATCCATTCATTCAATTAATCGCTAATACAGGTAAAATTGTGTGCAACAGGGGACAGCAGCTGCAGAGGCCCTGACATTCCCAGACACAGAAGGAAGACAAGGGTGTTTGTAGAAGAGGGCAAGAAAAGTGACGAGAGAGGATCACGGGTTTTGTAAAGTCTTGTGTTTTCCATGCATGATGGGAATGAGCTGGACTTCCACTTTGCAAGGAGGAAGAGTTGAACCCTGAAATCAGATCTTGAGCAGCACAGAGCAGAGAGGTGCTGAGCAGTGACCACAGAGTCACAGTGGTAGTCGGGCATACCCCCGGGGGATTTAGAAGCCAGAGCATCTCCTGGCACTGTGACAAAGTGCCATATACACATATACAACCTCAAGTTTTCGAATGACCGCAGTCCAGGAACCACATTTTCTAGTGGCAACACCGATGTTTTGAGTGTTAAAACGTCTTCCAATTTACTGTGTGCTTTCTGAAAATACCTTTAGATTGTCTGCTTTCTTGCCTTATCCTTTTCCACAACAGACAGCTCGTTTTTGTTATGCTGCAGGAGCCTGCAATTGACACTCCTCCAAGAATTTGTGATGTTTTGTCTAATGTTTTTTTCCTAACTGTTCTTGCTGTCCGGCTGGCTTGTGACTCTCCCTTGATTTTCTGTCAGTGTTTTCATTGAAAATTTTAAATCTGTCTATAGTGACTTGCACAGGAACTATTCATAATTTATAATTTTAATACTTATTTAAATCTAATTACTAATTATAATTTACATAAGTTTTCCTATAACTTATGCTGTCTTTATAAAATATTTAAGTAAGAACAAAGTAATGAAACAGACAGGCTGAGTAAAGACTTGACAGATATGTACAAATGATGCATATAGCCAACATCTTTACTAAATAATCACAATGCCTGACAGAAACAACTTAAAAGAGGAAAGGTTTATTTTGGCTCCTTGTTTCAGAACCTTGTCGTCCATCATCACGGGAAAGGCATGGTGGAGTTCATGGTGGCAGGATCATAAGAAGCTGTTCACAGCACTCAGATCAGGAAGCAAGGCCTGGGTATATGACCTTCAGAGGCTTGTGCCTAGTGAAATTCTTCCTGTAGCTAGGTCTCACCTTCTCATATTAGTGCCAACAGCTAGGGAGTTAGCATTCAAAACATGGGCCTGTGGGGGACATTTCATATTTAAACCCCAATAATACCTTGTGTGGTATAATAGCTAAATATAAATGTAATCCTACAGACACTAAAAGATTGCATTTGGTGGAAAGACGCTTTAAACTTCGTTAGTTTTAAAATAAACTTGAAGAGGTTAAAATGCACTAAAGTTTGGACTGAGTTTCTTGAGGATCAATATGAGGAGTCCGTATTCATGTGGAGCTAGTGGCTGCCTTTGGAGTGCACAGCTCCAGTGGAAGTTAACGCTGAGCCCTTGTGCCTGGAACTCACCTATCCAGTTCTGAAGAGTCCTAAATACCTCCGATTCCCGTCTCTTCCATGCTCTGTCATTCTGGGTTTCATAAAACTGCAATAGGCTTCTGTCTGTCAGTGAAGAAACAAGTCAAAACAAAACCACCCTTAAAACCAGAATGAATGCTTACAACATGCTTCCTTGAAGAACAACCAAGATTTTCTTAAGAGCAGAATAGTATCCATTAGACATAGAAAAATTCACCCCTACATTTATAGTTTCTTTAACAGCTTTTGACACACATCTTCAAAACCCAGAAATATTGATATGCCAAGACTGGCTGCCAGCTAGTGTATCTAGTTTTTAGATTATGCCAACACAAGTTGATTTAATATGTGTATTTTTGTAAATAACTAAATATTGGTCAGTTTGGCAATGTCTGTCCTGTCACATATAATGACATATATAATGCCAATAAATGCTATTGATACTTGGTAGAGCAGGCCACTTCTTAGAGCACATAGAACAAGTGACCCTCATTTTCAAACTTGTGTTCTTGTGGAGTGACACTGACCATCTTGCTTGTGTGATGGGTGGGTCATTTCTGGCTGTCTCTCATATTTATGCATTCATCCACATCCATAAGCCTTTTTGTTCAACAGATACCCTCTGAGCTTAAACTCTCATCCCTCCATAGCTTTTCTAATGGGTTTCCAGACCTTCCATCAATACACCTCGTCCTTGGGTAAGTGCTTTGAAGCAGGATCAGACCCTTCATGTCTGTGAGAATCTGGACTTCAAGCAGGATCAACCTTGACCTCCCACTGCTCATGGAAGACCCTCTTTGCCCCTCCGTCCCCCATGGCTAGCAGCACAAATATTAATGCTATGCTTCCACATGCTGGGCTCAGAATGGCCCCTTTTAATTAAAATGTGGCTGTATTTTTTTCAAATGCATTTTCAGATTTCTTCATGGGGAGAAGTGCTTCTCCTGCAGAGTGCAATTTCAGTTTGGGCAAAATAGGTGCAGATTTCATTCAACTCTCTTTGATGTTTAGAATGTTCTTAAACCCTAGGATGAATTTTTGCTGCTTTTATGGTCTCAATGGTTTCCTGGACATTAGGGACAAGCTTTCATGTGTTAACGTCTTTGGGATTCTGAAATATTATTGGATAAATATTAAAGAGAACCAAATTGAATCAAAGTTAAAGTGAATCAAATAGACCTTAAATAAAATTTAGAAAGCAACGCTTAAAATATATTGTTATTAGCCAAGACTTTGGGGGAAGTTATAGATGTCATGTAATTCTCATACCAATAAGTCAAACATTTCTTGTGGGAAAAAATATCCATTTTTATATATGCCAATGTGCTTCCAAGGGGGAAAAGCTCTGTAGACAGCTCGGAGCAGATTTTGGAGAAGGGGCTCCCTTGCTTAAATCTCCCTTTCTTTTTAAGAGGATTATGACTTCTTGTAGGTTCTGCAACACCCTATAGTCTTCCTTTAGGACATTAGTTTAGGCACTTATGATATGTTATGTGCTGTTACGTTTTCCTGCACACGCGGCTCTCTCCCTACATTGTTAAATCCATGAGGATAGAGACGGCACTGGGTGCTGGTATCCCCAGCGTCTTTCCAGTGCCCCTTCAGAATCTCCATCATTTTGTCTCCCAAATCACTCTCCCTATCTCATCATTTAGATGGACTTGCAATGGTTTGATCTGCACAAATAGACAAAACAAGAATTTGGAGGTAAGAGAGACTGATAGCCACCTCTAGGGTTTCCTTCCCACGTGTGCAGGCTCAGAGGGAATCCCTTCTGTGGCCAAGTCCTTATATTCTCTTCCCTGGGTATTTATCTGCACTGACTTTCATGCAGGTTCTCTCATCTCACGTTTGGAAATATGACTTGCTTGTAGACTTCTGGTATTCATGTTTATGATCAATTTATAATCACAGACCTATTAGGAAAGAGTGACGGCAGGTGACGTAACTTATTTGGGGGGTTTCCAGAATTCATGCGGAGAAGTTTAGAAAAGGGAACAGAATTTATCTCTTATTATTGAAGTAGTTGCTCCAATAAACTAGACTGAAGGCACAGTAAGGTCTGGACAGTGAATGGATCTGGGCGGGATCAAGCCTGACCCATTCAACTGAGTCCTATGGGCGTCGTGGCTGTCCCAGCCTGTTCCAAAGCTCCCTGCCTGCCACTTCCTCCCAAGCCTTGCAGCAAACTTCCTCTGTCTGCAAGTTTACGCAGCCCGAGTTCTCCTTCTTTCTCTTATGTGCCTGGATTGCTTGTCAAAGTTGTGCTCTTGCCAGCATTTGGGGGAAGCAGGATTCCGTCTCTGTGAAGATGTCAAATTTTCAACGACAGTTAAGACTTCCAGAGCATTCCCTTGATGTGGAGACATGGACGCCTCACTCTTGCCATGTTATGGTCTCAGAGCATTGACTGTGGGAAATAATCCCTGGTAGTTGATTGTTGCTCTTGTGCTTTGTAAATTGGCAAACACCAGTTGGCAGGACAATGATCGCTGTGTATAAGTCACCCTGGTTTTCCTGCTCTACTCAGTGGCATATGCCTGGTCCTGAACAACTGGAGAGCGGGCACTCAGCATCAAAAAGAAGAAGCAGAAAGAAAAAGGGGGAAGGAAGGTGCGAGGCAGGAAAAGTGATACAGTGCTTAATGTGACATAATTTTCTCCAGTCAGAGCAGCTGGAAGGTGGGACAGGGACCGATGCGCCGCCGCAGGGCCCTTGCAACAACTTGATCAAGCTGTGTTCACAGCCGCTCACAACAGTTAACTTCAAGCACATTTTCACACTGTTTGGCTCAAGCTCCTGGCAGCGTTCCTAAACACTCTGAGGAAATAATTCCACAAAGTGGCATAAATTAATGTGACTAATTAACATGATGTTAATTATTTGTAAATTGTATGTTTGGATACACATTACTTGAGAGGCATATGTTATATTCAATGTTTACTGAAACAAGTGACTGCTGATAGCTCCTCCTGAGTGTTCCCTTCCTGACAGCCAGCAAGTGGAGGCTTCTCGAAAAATAAAAATTGTGTCCTCAGGGGAGCTGCATGAATGACTGAATATAATCTGCTGCCACCGAAGTGGCCCCGCTCTCTTGTTCTCTTCAAAAGTGGGAGTTGCTGACGAGCCTCCCACCTGATGTATGTTCGAGATGGCTTCACTGAACAAGTTCTCCTCTCTCCAAGCCCATGGACAGGGCATTGGCAAATGGTACCCGGGTCTGGTTGGGAGGGTGGCAGCATCTCAGTGGTGACTCATGAGCTATGTCTGTGTGGCCCAGCTCTCCCTTAACCACACCCATGGGAGCAGCAGTCCTCTAGGCCCCGGGCTTCAGGTCACAGTACAGAATTTTCCAGGTCTTCTTATTCCGAGTACTGTCTTTGGAATCAAACTTGACGTAAGTTCCAGAGCCTGAACAAGTCAACTTGTTCAAAAGGCTTTTAAGTTCTGAAGCTTGTATTCTGTTTGGTTCTTCAAGTTTGGTTAGTTTTGGGTGTTTTGAGTGTACATTACTGGCATCCAGATAAATGTTCTTTACATTAGTGAAAAGAAATTTTGATAATCATGCTGTGTCTGTGGAATATGTCAAAGATCCTTGTGGATATCTGAAACCATGAATGATACTAAGCACTGTGTATACAAGCTTCTTCCTATATGTACATAAACAAATGCATCTTTTCATCTTCATATAGAAACCATCACTCTCTGTAGCTGTTAAATTTTACCCCTCAGGTAGGATAACATACTCACAAGCTTCCGTTTTCCTTCTTCACAATTTAACAGAGAAAATTTTTCCTAGCATAGAACTTTACAACTTCATTGTTTGAATTTTTTGTTTCCATATTAAAAAGTTGACAATTTTCAACTTTTCACTTATGGGAAACATGGCTTCTCTCTGAAATGCCCTCAGTGTCAATGTCACATGTTCTTCGGGGTCATCATGAAGTGACTTAAGGTCCTCAAACACAAGTGCCAGGATGCACAACAATCTGTAGCTAACCAAGCAGACCGAAGGTGGCTTGTGAGCTGGTAAACGTGTGCAGCTTGGATCTGTGGGTAACGCATGCAGCTGGAATCTGCTCAGCAAGGCCAGGATTCACTTTCTGCATGGGATACAGTAGAACTGGCTTGATTATATCATGCTATCATGATGGCGTGCATTTCAAAACTTATCATTTATTTCTGCAAATTTCTGTTTAATATTTTTGGCTGGGCTTGACCATGAATAACTGAAACAGGACGGATAAGAAGGGACCCCTGTGTATCCTTTAGGATATTCTTGGGACTTGGTCACTAACAAGGAGATTTTTAGAGTAAGAGTCATCACCACCAGTTTTGATGGTGCTGTGCAGCCTCTCCTGAGGAAATCCAGGGTTTGGCTGATATTCCTTGGTCATAAGGGAGGGGCCATATGCATGAAGGGCATAATGCTGATCCCTTCTCCATGAGCGAAAGAAAACAAGATCATGGTTGGGTTCATGGGAAAGTCAAACATCTTTATTCAAAATTTCAATGTTTAGGGGTCAATCTTTCCAGATTTAAAACTTCATCATGACATAGATATTAAGAAAGAGTGAGAGAAATGAAAAAGACAGAATGAAGAGAACCCCTTGGTCCCAGAGGATCTACTAAGGAAGGGTTCTCACATTCCAGAGAGAGCTCCTGCATGCATCTCAGAAACAAAAGCAACTTCTTCTGTAGACATGCTCTTGTGTGGTGTGTGGAAGTCAAAACCATTTACTCCTTCATGGACATTAGTGACTTAAGGCAAATCAAATACATCCTGTATTTTGGAATTGTGATAAGACCCTCACAAAATCACCAATGACCTGTCATATCCATTCTCGCCCTCATCTGGCCCATCACGACCACGCCAGGAAAAATGTCTAGCACATGGTGGAAGCCAAACACTAATGAAAGTGAATGGACCATTCCTGCTGGGCAGCTATGCATGACTGTGAGCCCACCAATAGCCTGTGTGTACGTGTGTCACATCTCCAGACGAAAGAATACTATCCGTTTTGTGGAGAAAGTAAATATATAATGTTTGGGGAACATAGGGTGGGAGTATAAAGCACATTAGCAAAACATGAATTCAACTGCATATTCACAACTTCTAAATACTAGAAATGAAGAAGTTGGCACGTTAGAGAGGTTGATACATTTGGGTTTTAGACGTAAGGGAAAATGTTAGCTATTGTAGGAGAAAAGAGTAGGGACATTTATGTGACAGTTTTTGGAGAAACATATGTATTGCATCATCTGAAACCTCATTTTGGATGGCTAGAGTCGCTTGGGAGTGTGTTGACAAATTCATGCATATGGACGCCTCACAATCCAACGCCACAACAAGGGCGATTCTCTCCAGAGCTGGACATAGCACAGCTAGTCTTTTGAAACAGGCCCAAATGTCTTTGCAGTTATTAACTGGCATAAGTAGAGTGGTAGTTTCAAAGTTGTAGGAATGACTACAGGAAGGAATTACAATATTATCTCTTTGAATATGTGCCTTTGGAAAACTTTCTTGAATTTAGATTCTTGGGGGCCAACATGTAGCATGGACCCCGCTACAAAGTTAACTTTGCATAGGTGCTTGCTGAGCAGATGAAAAAAAAAATCACATTAACAAACCAAGCTGGTGTAAAGAACTATGCAATCAGCTAATGCGCTGCTGGCATCTGCTGTTGCCTGGCCAGGTCGAAGTACTTGGCATGTGTTTACTGCCCGGCCAGATAAGTGCTTTCCTTATCTTCACTCTATTGAGTGCAGAAAAGTCAAGAAACCTGCCCAAAGGCACTCAGCTTGGAAGCTGTGGCACCACAATGGAAATTAGACACTGTGACTTCAGAGACTGAGTTTCTAACCACTGCTTATCAGAAGCTCTTCATCTCAACAGCATTCTCTTCGAGGAGAGGGCAACCTCAGAAAGCTCCACAGCTACCTTGGACAGAACTGGGCACCGAGAGTCATTCCTTTCACCGGGCAGCTACTGAGGCTTTCCTTAAAACAACTGTTTTCTCTCAGTCCACTAGTTCTAGGAAATCATTAAAATACTTTTCTAAAAGTCCACGACTTGTGCAGTACTTTGATGGCATGGAAATCATTAGTGTCATTTTCTGTATTGTGTGCTAGTCTTGAGACAATGGCAGCAACAAGAAGACAAGGCTAATCTGGGAGCTGGAGAGATGGCTCAGAGGTCCAGGGTGCTTGCTTGCAGAGCCTGGTAGCCTGAGTTTGATTCTCCAGTACCCAAATCAAGCCAGATGCACAGAGTGGTATATGCTTCTGGAGTTTGTAGCAGCAAGAAGCCCTGGCATGCCCATTCTCATTCTCTCTCTCTCTCTCTCTCTCTCTCTCTCTCTCTCTCTCTCTCTCTCTCTCTCTCTCTCTCTCTCCTCCCTCATATCTGTTCTTGCAGATAAATAAATGAAGAAAAGAAAAGCTAATATCAGTTCAGTGTTTTCTGCAGATCAGGCACTGTTCTAAGCCCATTAACAGACTTTTACAGTAGATGTAATGATTGGCCAAGCTCCCATGGATATTTGTTACGTTATCTCCAGACAGTGAGAAAGAAATCAGTGAGCCTTGGTCAGTGTGTGAAACCAACATAGTTCAGAGATTGTGGATGGTAGACCTAGGGTTCGGGTGTCCGGGATCTGCAGGGGCTCCCACCATTTCTTACTGCATTCATCATGGACCCAGTAAGTTAACTTGCCTTAGCCAGCTGTGCAAAGTATGCCACCATGTAGCTTCTGTGAAAGAAATGTGACATTATTGGCATAGTCTCTCTCTCTGTCTCTGTCTCTCTCTCTGTCTCTCTCTCTTAACATATATGCCCATAGGTTTGTATATTCAGAAACCCAAGTCAAGTGAAAAGTTGCCAACATATTAGAGCAATTAGACCTTCATCATATATTTTCAGTGACCATTTGGGCTTCACATACACTTCATCATGAGGAGCAAAACCATTTTGCTCCCCATGTAAACCCCAGCCAGAAATACAGTTCTGTCTTTGGCTTACCCTCAAAGTCAAATGTCATTGTGACCTCTTGATAGCAGGGAATTCTGGGTAGCAAGCCTGCTAGGGTTGTACCAAGAAAAGAGAAAGTTTTAAGTTGAAATTTGGCATCTTGCCACCATCTAGTTAACTAAGATTAATATTTTCCTTTTCTACATAAAAAAGTAGTTTTCTAAAAGTCCATAAATTTTTAAGCCAGCGACTGTCTGGTTTCTGACTCTTTTTTTAAAAAATTCAAATTATTGGCTTGAGCTAACATTTTTAAACTCTGCCCTGCTTTCTACTTACTCAGAACATTCAAACTTCAGAGCCCTTCCTCTGTGAATTAATCATGTGCAGAGTATATGCAGTTGGAGTTTAGCTATAAATATAAATGAATTGACTCCAACTATAACTGTCTTCAAAAAAGCTAGAGAGACTTAGAGTTTTCAGTTAAAAAAAAAGAGAAATTTTAAAGAATTAAAAAAGGAGTTGAGAAGAACGATTAAATGTAAGAATCTTTTTGCATTAAAACGTTGGGTTTGTGTTGTTTATCAACTATATTCCTAAGGCTCCACAAATAAGTTTCTAAGCACTACTGTGAAAGCAAAGAGATCTGAACGCATTTGTGTTTACCAAGCTCCTGCAGATATTTCTCACCTCATCTTCAGACAGTGAGAAAGAAAACTGTGAACCTTGGTCAGTGTGTGGAATGACCACATGACCATCTGTGATTCTGCCTGGCAAGAGAGTGCACCAAGCTGGAAAGCTACCGAGCCAAGATGGGGGGGACAGAAAATAACTGATTGCAGCTGATTGGCCAAGGACTTATACCTTACACCATGTTTTCCCCCCGGGCAAAAATCTATAGCATGAGCTGCTAGAAAGTGCATTTGTCTATAGCAGAGTTAATATTCAGATTTGTTAGACAGTGTCTTTGCATCTGCTGATGGGGTGGAAAGGAGCCAGATTTGGGGTTGGATCTTTGAACAAGGGTCCCCGTTGTTAACTAATTAGTGTGGGAGGAGCTCAGTGTCCTATGGAGCTCTCTACCTAACCAAGCACCTGCTTTGTGTATGAAATGAACATATCAGCCTTGTGTGAAGAGCCATGAAAATCAGCTGTCTGCATTGCAGACACACAGGATTCTATGTGAAGGGCTATTTGTCACTGGTCTATATGCAGAGTTAAGGATACAGGAAATAGGACAAGGATATAATTACTTCTCTTAATGAATTTTCCTGCCACAGAATTCAGGCTAGTGAGCAATGTCAGAATAAAGTGTGAAAAATACAACAATAGTAAAGTAGAAAGTGTTTGTAATGTGCACTAACATTAGCTGAAAATATGCTAAAATGAGTCCTACCTGTGCCAAAGAGGGTCTAAGAGAATGGGAAGATCAAAAGAGGACCTGGAACATGGTAAATTTTAAATTTTGGGTTCCAAAAAAAAGGGGAGAGGCCCTAGCAATGGCGTGAGCAGGCTGAATGGAGTGACTGGTGTACTGAGCTGAAGGGCAGGACCTGATCAGGGGAAATAGATTCTTTCTCAGGACCTCAAGCTCATCCTGAGGACCCCCAAGAGAGTGAGAGAACCCCACTAGGTGCAGACACCAGAAGCACCACAGCGTGGAGCCTTGGGCGTCGTTGCTCTGCAAGAAGGTGGATCACAGCTTGGAGACAACCTGAAGCGTGTTCATGCACACTACTCCAGGCTGGATCTTCTTTTCTTCTTACATAACAGCTTTATTGAGATAAATTCACACACTATGCAGTTCACCTGCTTAAATTGTAATTCAGTACTTTTACTGTAATCGGTGAGCCTGTAACCATTGCACATGTATGCCACACACAAAGGAAATTCCACACTCACTGTCAGTCACTTCTTTGGTGTCCCGCTCATCTAGTTTCAGTATCTAGAGGTGCCTGTTCTGGACCCTGCCTAGAAGTAGAACAGAGGACACATGGTCTTTTGTCATTGGCACGTTTCACTTATCATAATGCTCTACCACTTATACACGCATTTTCCTGTGGACATTCATTTTCATTTCTCTTGTGTACATCCTTAGCAGAATCATATGGCAATTTTGTTTACCATCCTGAAGAAAAGGAGAATTCAAAGTGCCTGCACCCTCTTACTCTTTCCTCTGAATAGCTGATGTATTCACAACAGTCTTTGTAATTATGAACTCTGTGGTCAGAAGCCAGAGGAAGGAGCTGGAACTGAATTCAGTGGTTACAGTCCCAGGCTGGGGTGAAGAGTTATTGTGCTGATGTATAATAAACCAAGTGACAGATACTGATTTTGTCCTCTTGGGTGTCCAGTTCAACCTGGTAAAAACCACTCAGAATAGCAGGATGTGACTCCATTGGATGCTTCAGTCATTCAGGACTCAGTGGCTGTTCACACTATGTTCTTTTTAAAATATCTTTATTATGAATAAGTATATACATTGTAGGAGCAAATCTCGTGAATGTGTCCCTGTTTTCCTCCTCTCTGTCCCATACCAACTGGGGTCCCTCCTTGGTGCGCACACTGGATCTGTCCATAGGATAGGGGGTATGAATTTCACCAGAGGTATCCAGTTTTTCATTCTTTTTTTTTCTTCCTCCCTTGTGTATTGTGCTGAGGGGGACAATGTCACTGGATATTCTCCCCCACCATGGCTCTTACATTCTTTCCACCCCCTCTTCTGCTCAGTTCCCTGAGTCATAGTGAGTGACTTTTCAGTCTGCTTTGTTGTTGAGATCTTAAGTATCTCTGGATCTTTGCCCGGGGTTGTGATGAGTATCGTTGGTGTCTGTCTCCATTGACCTTTCATGGGTTATCAGACTTGCTGTGGTGATTGGTCTCCTGTTTGTCTCATCACTTGCTGGTAGGCTTCATTTGGGCCCTGTGTGAAGGCCAGGTGTGGTTTATTATGTTCTTATTATAACAGATATAAAGCTTCACAGGGGCCATGTCAACTCATTAACATTCCCTTGGCCAGAGCAAGTCACCAGCTAAGCACAAAGTAAGGCACAGTCTGTTCTGCTTGTCTTTATGGAAGGTTCTGGTGTCACATTACAAGGTGTTTCTGGAAGCTGCTATGAGAATGGCGTGAAGGGTTCAGAAGAACTGATAGTCTTTAGTTAATGGTAAAAATAGGTTTACAGGACTCTGAAACTGCCGAGGTTTTTCTCATAACATGCACACATGTATGCATGTATATTACATATCTATGTTCAGTGCTGGAGATTGGACTCAGGGCCACGTGTAAACTGGCACTCTGTCACCGCACTACGTCTCCAGCTTACAAAAATGAGAGAGTAACAGTAACTTAGAAGCCATTCGATAGAGATGTGCTTTAAAGGAAATGCGAATATAAATTTATAAGCAGTTATAAATAACCTATTAATTATACGTTCCATTTCATTGCTCACAATGGGTTAAGATGCAGTCCATGCTACTGATAAAGCCAGTAAAAAATGTTAAAAAAAAAACAGACTTTATGTTTGTTTTCCACATTCTGAGGCCACTTGATCCTCTGCAAGAAGCCCCTGTGCTGCTCATACTTGGTCTTTACATTCTACTTATTTTCTCCACATTCCCTGAAGTAGTTGCTATTGATGTCCTACTAGTCTTAAAAGATCAAAGTCAAAGACACAATTACAAAGTGACAAGTCTGAAATTTAAACTTGGACCTTCTGTAATCAGCCATAATTCTTAGCGTTTGTGGTAGAAAATTACCTGCTTCTATAGAATCTAGACGTGCCTGTCTTAACCTCAGTATACTGCCTGTTACTTGTCCAATCCAGATTGTTTTGAGTGGATGACACCATCTTCTTTCAGTCTCACTTGATATTAGCATTTGAATCCTCTCCCTCCCTCCCTCCCTCTCTCTCTCTCTCTCTCTCTCTCTCTCTCTCTCTCTCTGTCTGTCTGTCTGTCGGTCTGTCTCTCTCTCATTCTCTCTCTCGTTAATATAAGGAGAAGCCATGACCACACATGGATCAGTTTAGGCTCTGAGTTGATTGAGGGAATCCTTAGGGCTTCTGTCTATTGTCTAAAAGGAGAGCTATGGCAGTCTTGTCCATTTGCTTTCTTTTGCCGCAGCCTACCTTACATTCAGATGGAAAATGAGCAGGAGGTGGTTTTGTTCAGTTTCCACATTTTACAGGTTGCTATTTTCCCAAAATTTGAGTGTTTATGCCCTTGTCTTTGGGTGGACGGGCACTTTAAGCAAACGGGACCAACTGAAGGTACTGAAGGGGTCACAGTGCTCATGAGATGGAAGAGAACAAACAGAGGGCATCTGAATGAGTTAATTGGCATTAATATCTGACCTGGAAAAATATTGGAAGATAAATGGAGAACTAGCTTAAAAAGCAAGGATTCTGGGAGCTAGAAGGTGGAGCTGTGGAAAAGGAAGCAGCTTCCATCAGAAAGTATAAGGCGAGTTTCAATTCATGTGGGTGTTTGATTCGGCCGCCTTTGCTGATGGCTTCAGACGAAGGGGGCTTGGGATGAAATGTGGAGGCAGAGGATTCCTCGCTTCCTTCTCAACACTGCTTGGCATTCCGTTTTCCAAAAATCTTGTTCAAATGCGAGTTTGCCAGAGTAGCACTAATAAATCTCTTCCACTCCTCCTATGTACAAAAATTCCTCAAATTTAATTGTATTCCAGCAAGATGGGTTCGTTTGTCGGACTGCAGACAGCTGTGCAATGAAAGTGATCAAAAACTATGAGCAATTGGCACAATATTGACAGATAACGACTGCTCAAGAGGAAGCACTTGGAAGGACTGCTTCTTATGTAGGAAGCACCAAAGAAACCAAGGAAGAGCCGATTTAGGAAGTATTTTTGCCCTTGCAGAAATCCTTTCTTTCTGTGGATGTTTCTCAAATTCGGTCTTAAGACAAAGCTCATAAGTGAAATGGTTAGTATATTATAGTGCATGGGCTTACAGTATACAAAAGTACATGGACTTATGGTATACTTTAATGCATGAGGCTTTTTCCATACTTTTTGTGAGGTACAATTAATTATTGGACAGCTGTTGTATTTTTCTTTACATGTTTATGTCTGTGTGGTATACATGGATGTATGAATATTTTTATGTATATGGGTACGTGTGTGTGTGTGTGTGTGTGTGTGTGTGTGTGTGTGTAAGCCAGAGGCTGACATCAGTGTCATCCTCAGTGCCTCTCTAACTTCATTCTTGAGACAGGGTCTCTCACTGCAAATGAATCTTATTGGCTCAGCTAGAGAAGGGATCCCTGCTCTCACTCTCTAGCACTGAGGTGACAGGCACACACCATGCCTGGCTGTTTAAGTGTGTTCTAGAGATTCAGACTCAGGTCTTCCTACTTGTACACCCAGCACTTTATTACCAAATGAAACAGCTTCCACCCCCCTGTTCTCTGTATTTTTTAATAGATCCCTGATTACTCTCTTCTACAAACCAAAATGTAGTTAAGATGTCTAAATGCACACACTTAGAATAGACAAAATAGTTTATAGTGCTTAAAATATAAAATAGCTATTATTAGCTTCAAATAATTACTGTACTTTCAGACATGATCTGAGATTTGTATACTCTCTTTTGAGATCAATTTTCTTTCTTGGTTTGAAAAAGTAAAAGTAATATGGGATTTAGCAGTATTTGAAATAAATAATAAGTATTATTGTAATAACAAATAACTTTTAGTCTTATTGTGCACCAATTAGCTATGCTAAATACTTAGCATGCATTTTCTTAATGACCTCTTGATAATTCTCTGTGAGAAAGAAACTGTTATCAACTCAGCTTTTTTAGAAAAGAATTTAAACCATGGACCAGACACATTAGACTTCCATCACGCAGTGGATAAACTAATGGAGTTAGAATTGGAAGACAGTATACTGTGGTCTGAGAGCTGCACATATAAACCCTCCATGGGAATTAGGAAAGAAGTGCCCCTCCCTCAGGATACATTTTCTCTATCTGTTGGAAAATCATTGTAATAAATTGATAGTATTGACCAAGACAGGTAACTGCCAGTTACCAGAAACTCATAATCAGTGGGCAAGTCCATTATGTCTCTGATGTGAGAGATATCCCTGTGTGAGATAGGCCAGCCAGAAACAATATTCCAATATATAGGTGCTAAACCAAATCTACCATTCAGGCAGGAGAAAACTATCACTCCAACACCAATAAGAATGTAAGTTTTTCTGATGCCACATCGAAATTTTCCTCTTTATTCAAAATTAAATCTGTCTATTGAACATTTATTCACTGACCATCCATCCATTAAGGACTTAGGACCACGGATGGGCAGTAACAGGACATCAGAAAGAATGTCTGCTTCCAGGAGCTCATAGTTTAAGTGAACACTTAATAAGCACATAATCATGGTAAAAGCCCATGGGCTTCCTTTGAAGAGCCACCTGCAGGTAACTGATGGTGGCCACCTGGAGGAGAGCCATGGGCATTCAGCAGGACTGGATCCTGAACCTGGGTCCACTCCATGGGAAAGAAGCCTCACTAGTCACTGTGTTTTAGTCCTTAATGACATTGGTGGTGTTCCAGTTATGCATGTGCTCTGTTTATCTCTCTCTGGTATTATATTCCTGGTTACTCCCTTATTTACTGAATTGATTTTATCAAGATCTGTATCATGAAGGCCCCACAGGCAGCTGCTATTTTGTTTTGCTCTTTTCATTTTCTTTAGAAGTGGGGTTTAATGCTTTTATCTACTATGTTCTATTCTACTTATGTTCTTTTCTCTTCTTTCCTTTGTTTTCCTTATCTCTCCCTCCCTTCCCCTTCTCTTTCTCTCCCTTCCTTTTTGCATTTTTTCCTTTTTCTTCTTTCTTAATTTCCTTTTACTTTAATTTTTGACAATTTTATTCATGGATATAATGTATTTTTATCATATTTACCTCCTATTACCCCTTCTTAACCCCTTCCACTCCTGCTAAACCCTTCTTCTTCTAGAAACATTAGCCCCCTTCCTACTTTCTTGTCTTTTTTATTTGTGGCCCACGGAATGGTTTAGGGTTTTTGGCACAAGCACAGGTGGAGATTGTTAACTGCAGCCTAGGCAACAGATCAGTGGCTGCACCAACCACTGAAGAACATGACTCTCTCTCTCCCTCAGCAACCACTAACTCCCAGGTGCTCCTCTGGGGAGGGTGGAACCTCTTTCTTTCCATGAGAGAATATTCATGAACTCAGTCTTGTGCAGGAACCACGGCTGCGGCAAGTTCATGAGTGTAATAGCCATGTTTCTAGAAGACAGGTTTCCACAGCACTCCTCCCCATTCTCCTATATCTACCCCTCTTCCTTTACATTCTGTGAGCATTGGAGGGAGTGATATAGGCATCCCACTTAGGGCTCAGCATGTAATTGTGATGTGTTCTCAATACTTTCACCAACTTTGCATCTCTGCATTGGCCTCTGCCAAAGAAACTTTTGTAGTGGAGGCAAAGAGCAGAATTAATCTATGGATGCAAACATGAATATTTAAAAGCCAGTCCTGTCCATTTAGCATAAGAACAGAGGTAGGTTTGCTTCTAGAGCATTTGATCCCCAAGCCATGGGCTTTTGACCAAGTTTTCAGCACCAGGCATAAATTCCTTCCTCAAATCCAATCAGAAAGCAATGGGTTTAACAGTTATGCCACTATTGCACTAGTGGGCACATCTTTCTTTGGCCAGCCACTCATGAAGCACAGGTAAGACTGTCAACAAACGGTTTTCTCTGGAAACAGTCAGCCTAGCTTAGGGCTTTCCAGCACCATGAAAGCCAGCAGGGAGGAAGCTTCTGACTGTCAATGGCTTTTGCCCAGAAACAGTCAGCAGGGAGGAAGCTTCCAGCTGGGTTTCAGCTGGATTAAGCTATGTCCTATAATCAAAGACCAAGGCATGTGGTGCCTTTCTCAATAGGGAATTGCTGTGTCTAGTCTAGTGGGTAGCTGAGAGCCACGGCAGCAGCTTGGATTGTTTTAGGGACCTCTGTGGCCTCCATGAACTAGAAGTTGTGTCCAATAACCTATGGCTCATCTCTCCTTTAAAAATCCTCTTTAAAAGCAGAAGGTTTTGAGATGACATGATTCTCAATAGATATGGGCAGACTAATCATGAGAAGAGGTCCAGACTTTCTAATTGACCTCAGGATGCAGGCATGACTATCCCCTTCTCCCATATTATACGGGTAGTGATTTCCCTCAGAGCAATCCACTTTTCCAAGGCAATCTGGCTCTGGAAGAGAACAAGTTTACAAGCCGTGCTGTCGTAATTCTCGTTCACCATCAGAGTTGTCTATTTGCTTGGCATTTGGTCTCAAATTCCATCCCCTGGATGCTGCCCCTTCACATTGCTGCTTGCTCTAGCCATTTTGTTTTCGCTGCTTTGTCCTTTTCTTTGTTAATGGCATTTCATCACGACCCTGCGCTATCAACTTTGAACTTCTTTTTTCTTCTTCCTGCTCCTCTCGTGGAGGCTAAAATGTCTGCCCCCTTTATTCAGATGCTCTTGGCTTTGCAGGTAACCTCAAACATCAGCTTCCTGTTTCCAATCTGCCATCTCCTAAAATAAACAGTGTTCCTCTTACTATGGCCTCCAGTGTCTTCCTCTTAGAATGCTACCTGAACACCACATAACTACCATCTCTGCCTTTCCTCCTCCCATCCCCACAACTCCATAGCTTTCAGGCCTCTCTGTGTATGCTCTTCCATATAACTTTTAACTTCCCACCACCATCACTGTGAACACGTGCTTTCTCTGTCTTAGATGTGTAAGGCTAGATTAGGCACACACACACACACACACACACACACACACACACACACACACACCACACACACACTGTCATCTTCATGGCTTGAAGCTGTGGCCCCTGCATCCCTGGCCTCCGAGTGGCCTGCCCTCAGAGCAAAACTAGCCCCTTGGTTATTTGTTGAATGAATGTCTCTAGTGGAAAACAAGGACTTTGTTTTAATATTAGAAAAAATAAGATAATTTCCTTTGGATCTTCCTTCTGTGTTTATTTTCTTTGATCATAATTATTATCCCTTTCTCATTAAATAATGAGTTTTCCAGTCTAATATGTAGAATGTTAACACCTATCTTTGGATTTTGTTCCATAGTTCTCTCTGAAGCCAAATTATACCCATGCAAATTTTTGACAGACCCAATTTAACATAATTAGCTTTAAATTATCTCACATGGCAACAGAAATTTTGGAGCTGTTTCTTTTTTTTTTAATTCTGTAGACAATATTAGGAACACTTTGCTTAGAGCATTAATTCTGTATTTAATTACTAATGGAGAGAAATTTGAACCCAAACAAGGACTATAACTTATTTTTATATTTAACTCATTTTTTAATTCAGCAAATGTTGTCAAACATTATTGAAGCTCTCAAATTCTTTTAACTTTTATTCCCAAGCTGAAGCCTCCAGGCGTGAGTTTTCTGTTCTTTCGGTGTCAAAAGGGCAGAAGACACTGCAGCAGCGGCTTACAAATCTCCTCCCGGGCCCTGGCTCTTGCCAGGTCCCCTCTGTGGGGCCCTTGGCGAACAGAAGAGACTCCCTGCCCGCGGGAGGAGAAGGCTGCCCGGTGATGTCGGGTGCCCAGCACTGTGCCTGCCAACAGCAGTCATTCCCTGGGCAGATGCGTGCCGACTTGGAAGAATCAGTGTAAAAGATCCGAACTTGATCGTGCAGTGCTGGAAGGGTTGGCAAATGAGAAACAGAGGCAGGGAGAGGTGGACTCGGAAAGGTGGCTTCTTCCGATCTTATGGAAGTGTGCCCAAGTCCTTTTCGTTTAGAGTTACTGCAGTTCGGCTCCTCTTCTGGGGAGCCCTGCCCTCCGAGCGAGCGAGCGGGGCCCTGAGTGCTCAGTGTCCCAGGAGGTTTCTCCAGGGCGCAGGGTCACAGAGGGTCTGCGCTGCCCAGTGGAGGACGGCCCCTGCCCTTCCACAGAAGCAAAGAAGGCAAGAGACGCAGAGACTGGAGCTTTCTCTGATCGGATGAGCGCGTCCCCCTCTTTGCAGCCTCCAGGGAGTCCATCCCCCGTCCCTCTCCGTTCCTACATGTTCAACCTCGGAGCCGGCTCCCATGCCAGGGACTGTCCGAAGGCTTTGTGTGTGTCCGTTCTCGTAATCTTCAACCCTTTAACCCCAAGGGCGATGCTGCGAATAGCACAGGGAAAATTAGAAAATGAAGCAGGAGAGATGAACTTGCTGCTGAGTGGCAGAAGCACATTCGAAGCACACGTGGCACCCGGTCCAGAATGGACTTAACTTGGCCCCTGGTCCTCGTTGGTTGAGTTTGGTTGAATGCTGTGTATAGGAATGGTCTAGGTTAAGGTGATGAATCACAACGCAGCTCCACGCTGCTCCTCTGTGACTCCGGACTCCTCTCTCGTCTCTTCTGGCAACTCTGTCTCAATTGTTTCCTCATTACACTAGCAGAGTGCCCAGGGCTCCTCTCGGTAGCTTTAGTCATAACTTAATATTAGGCATTGATTTGTGCAGCATCTGCTTGTCTTGTCATTGAGTAGGTTTTCAACCCCAAGAAGACAGACGGGCCATTGGCTGACCATGTGGTCAGCTCTGCACCTGGCTCAGAGGAGGCCCTCTATGAACATTGGTCAAAGTGATGAAGAGGACAGTTGACCTCATAGAGTGCCCGTGTTAGATCTTTTACACACCCTCATAATTGCTTAAGTAAGCAATAGCTCTCTTTTGATATATATATTGGCAAGGATGCTAGAGCATTCAATTCTTTGTGTGAAGTAGAAGAAAGCATCCCCAGGTTTGGTGATGGAAGCCTCATTCATTCAGATTCCACCAAAAATAGAATCTGTGAATGTTTTATCTGGGCTGAACTGGATGGAAGAGAATGTTCCTAAAGGCAAAGATTTATGATAATAGTTGAATCTTTTATATTTCCAGGAGCCAAATAGTTTTGAGGAATTTAAGTTCCTAAATTGTTTGGGATCGGATCAGGGCTTCTGATTTCTATTAGAGGACATCCAAATGGATTCCTAGCTGGATTTTTGTTGTTATCAGGAAGTATAAATTGCAGAGTAAACTTCAATACAGCATAGATAATGCTTCTTAAAACCTTAGGACAATTATATTGCTTTTCCTGCTAAATGGCTTCTCAGCTCTCCTTTTTGCAAATCCTATTTGAACCTCGTTGACTCCCAGCTGCTTCAAAGCCTTTGTTCTTGTTGTAACTGCCAGATAAATTATAAATTTTAAAGACATGTCATCTCTCTAAAATCATTATATCATTCTGCTTCCTTAATGATTCAATACCCCTGTCTCCCACACCCCACTCTCCCCTAGTCCAAATGTAAGAGGATTTACTGTAATGAAATTATTTATTAACCTCAAATATAGAAGCAGTGTTGGAAACAAAAATACATAGATATAAGTTTTCATGCACCCCAAAGGATCTTCAGGTAAACTAAAGAATCTTATCTTCAGGAGATTGACTTATCCCCAAAATACCAGAATCCCTTTATTATATAATTATTAGCATGGGAGAAAAGGTAAAACTACAGGCTTGGAAAACAGAATAATTAATGCTTCTTTGATGCATTATTTGTGTGCTTTTCCCAGTGGGCTTTACTCCTTGAGCCTCTGTGATTCTTATCTGTAAGGCAGGATCTGAGTCATGGCTACCAGGTATGAGCATAATGGAACTCAAACATTGGGTCATTGGTAATTTTCAGTAGCACCTTATTCTACAGATACCTTCAGTATAGGAAGATACTAAACTCTGAAGGATCCTAGTTGGGTCTCCATTCATATAGCCAAGCTCTTCCTACCTGTAAGTAGCCACTTGGTGAAAGTTTCCTTCTTAGAACATTCCTGCAAAACTAGGACATGAGAGATGAAGACCAGAGCTTTCCAAACGGGCACAAGAAAACCCAGATAGCAAAGCTCTTGTATTTCACCCATGCCAGAGCTCGTGACCCCTGAGTGGATCCACGTTTGCTCTCTTTTCATCTTTTTGAAGGTTCTGGTCTGTTACCTGATGGGAGATAGGAAACAGCAAATAAAGCCAGTGGGGTTGCTGCCAGTGAGCAGCCAGTACAAAAAGTCAGGCGATAAGCAAAGATGCTGCAATAGAGCAGGCGCATCATCCACGTCTTCCTTTCCCTCGTCCACAACACATGAAATCCAAAGCTTCAACTATGTGATGGGCAAATATAGATGTCAACATACTCAGACACCTCTCAAAACCCTAAAGGGAACAGAGGCATTACAGCTCAAGCTAAGGGATGTGCCTACAACAGACAGAAAATGTCAATCTTGACATTTTTTTCAGTTGACGTTAATACAAGAATCCTCTTTAGTGTCAGAATCCTTAAGACCCATTCCTTATACTTAATTTATGATCTGAAATCTACTTACTCTTTTTAAAAACATATTTATTGCCAGTAATTAGATACATTGTGTGAGAAAATCTTGTGATTGTACCCCCATTTTTTTCCTCTCTGTCCCCAACTCACTGGGCCCTCCTCATTGGGTTTGCTGGACCAGGCTATGGAACAGGGGATTATGTATTGTGCAAGAGATAGCCAGTTTTTTTTTTCCTATGTGTGTTGTTATTGAGGAGGGCAGTGTCTCTGGATATTCTCCCCTACCATGCTTCTTAACGATCTTTATGCCCTCTCCTCCACTCAGTTCCCTGAGGTATGGTGGGTGAGACCCAATACATGAAGAACAGCTAAGAAGGAAGTAAGACTTGGATGTTGTCATAGTTACTTTCCTGTTGGCAGAAAACACCAGACCAAAATTAGCTGATGAAAGGAAAGAGTTTATTTTGGCTTCTAGTCTTGAGGGGAAGCTTCATCCTGGCAGGAAAAAGATGATGGAGCAGAAGCTGGACATCACCTCTGCCGCAGCAGCTGGCAGAAAGCAGCAAGCGAGTGACCTAAGCTCTGGCAAGGGGAAGCTGGCCTCTAACCCCCCAAGACTGCCCCCAAATTACCACCAGCTGGGGGTTAACCATTCAGAATGCACAAGTTTGTATGGGACATCTGGTGTAAACCACCACAGGTGTGGACCCAAATCTAGAGTGAGAAAATCAGGTGGAGCTGCTGTTCCTTCCATGAGCTCTGATTGGTCTGCTTTCCTCTCTTTTGCTGCGGAATGTGTAGAATGACCCGACATGGCCCACACTGCAAGCCAGCAGAACACAACCGGCCTTACATGCTTCCTTCACCAGGCAGCCTGCTTCCTTCAGGGTGACGCTGCCCCTGAAGAAAGAGGGCACCACTCTTTAAAAGAACACCATTACCTGGGGATGGAGGCTCATGTCCATAATCTCACCACGTGAGAGGCTGAGGCAGGAGCATTGATAGGAATTGGAGGCCAGCATGGGCTGCAGAGTGAGTTCCAGGACAACAATGTAAGATAGCAATCCTACAAAGCACCAAGTTGCCATGACTGTCACTGGAAGAAGACGCTGTGCAGGTGGCAGTCTTCCTTAGCGACTTCATGTTCTTGAATATCTCTCAGTCATGGTTATGAATTAACCTTCAGGTGACTAGGAAGGAACACAACCCAGTTCACCCTTTGATGTTCTGAACCAAGTTCAGGTTTGAAAACACTAACATTTTTTAATTACACCTGCTAGCGTTGTTAGCATCTTTGAGACTGCCTGAGATTTTCATTAAATCTTTACCAAGGGTATGTAAATGGAAGGTAAGACAGATGTGGTGCAAGGCCCGTCCTGCTCTACCTACCACTACAATGGAACAACAACCACAGTGCTGGAAGCCTATCTGTGAATTAAAAGGAACTCCCTCTGAGTAGATATAGGCTATTTCAGCCCACCGTCAGTCACTATCTCCTTATACTTTTGTGCAGTAATATCCTGGCTACAATCTAGCTGAAAGGGGCTACTCGATACTAACTATGCACATTGCTTCTCAGTTCTTGATCTGTATTTCCACGGGGTCCTCCTGGAAGCCAGCAACTATAGCATATAAAAGCAAACCTTTCGAGTTTCCTAATCAATGTTTACCTTTCTTCTCTCCTTCACGACCCTCCGCTTTGTTGAATCTTGTCCCATTCAGTACTATCCCTGGCTTGAGATCAGAATAGTGAACTTAGGTTTGATTCACAGAATATTGGTACCATGAAGTAAGTGGACAGGCGGCAGACATACAGAGAGATTAGCTCACAGTTTCGGAGACTACGAATACTAGAGTGTATTCTTAAGCTCCCCTTGGTCAGCGACTCGCACCAAGTTTTAATGCAGATAGAGTAGAGGATGCCTTTATCTTGATCCCCTAGGGGATCTGCCTCCAGGCTTCCTCACATAAATATCAGAGGCTTAGTTTCTGATATTAGCTGTCTGTGAACTGGAACAAACAGTTCCAGAGTACAACTCACAACACCACAACTAGCTTCCTTGCTTTGAGTAAGCCACAGTCTTTTTATAACCAAATCTTGGAAGCGATTGCCCATCGAGTCTGCCACATTCAGTTTTACTGCCAGAAACAATCTACTAAATTAGCCCACCTAAGGGATTATGGCAAGGGGTGAGTACCAGGGGTCAAGGATCTCTGGGGAATCATGGAGACTTCCTGCCACAGGAAGACGTTCATTATTTGTGATTTATGTGAACTTGAACCTAGAGGGCAGCTAGAAATGAGGATCAAGAGGAGGAGATGACTGATAGTGAATGTTAGCCTTCCTTTTCTCCCTTCCAGGAAGAGACCCCATGATCTAGCAAAATAGACTCTTCTACAGAAGCTTGGCTGGGCAAGTCTGATATTGTTAACATACCCATTGGCTCTTGGCCTGGAGAGGAACAGAAGCAGCTGCTATCAGTGCCACGAAACAACCATGTAGTTTCCAAGCATCTTTGATCGTGTTTCACTTTCCATGTGCTTTAATCCCATAAAGCAGAGAATAGAAAGCAGAATTCTGAGCAGAATAGGGATGACACTGAAGGGAATAATATTTTAGTCTCTGACCTTCCAATATGACTCACGTCATGTGTTCCATAGCGAAGCCCTGGCTATGCTTATGCAGCCATCATGGAAGGAGGCGGTGGAAGTGGGTACTCCAGGCAGCCTCCCCAGGAGAGTTTCTTTAAATACTGGCAGCAGCCATAGCAGCAGCCTTTCTTATAGCTAAGATGCAGCTCTCTGCACATGTCTCCTTGCATTTTCTTTAGAATTCTCTGCTATCATCCAGTTCTCCATCCAAATAGGCTTGTTTGCCGTGGCATTCTTCTCGAGGTGCTGACCCCAGGACTACTGGTATTATAGGCATCAGCCACCACACCCAGCCCAACTCATATTCTTACAAACCATTCTGCCTAATGTGGGCAGAGCAAGGACAGCAATGGGGAAACAAGTTAGACTCAAGTGATGAATCTTGGTCTCTGTTAAAGATAGAACTAGTAGGATTTAAATCAGATCGGATTTGGGGTAGGGGAAAAAATCCGCAATGTCTCCAAAAACTGAGAATTGAACAATTAGAAAAGCAGAATTGAAAATTCAGTTGCATCTTGAAGAAGGAGGGGAAGAGCAATCCGTTCTGCATGTTTTGGCTTCAGGTATTCATCAGACATTGGAAGTACAAGGCCGTAGCTCCAAGGAGTGGTCTGATTTAGAGGTGTGAACTCAGCACATAGTCTTCATAGGTCACATTGAAATCTAGCAGAAAAATATGAGACTGGGTGAGATCACTTAGGGACAGATGGAATGGATGAATGTAAGAAGTGTGAGAAGTGGGGGCTATAGAGAGTAACCTCCAGGGAAGCAAACAGCAGCAGCGAGAAGGTGTTCAAGTACCTTGAACTTATATTTATAAATTATTTACAAATAAATTGTATCTTTTAAAAATGTGTGTGTGAGAGATAGAGAGAGAAAGAGAAAGAGAGAGAAAGACAAAGAGAACGTCCGCCGAGGCTTCTATACTAACAGAGGGGTGCTGTCCTTTACTGAGTTATTCTTTCAGGGATTTTATATGCCATCTCTTCTAGACAGTCACTTGTGCTGGGACTTAAAATGTCCACTTCAGATGAGGAAACTGAGGTACTGCACTGTTAAAGATTTTGCCTGTTTGTGTGAACTTGGACTGATAAGCCTTGATTTGTCAGGGAAGGTCTTACAGCCAGTAAGTGAAAACGTGGTAAGAGTGGTGTTGTGAGAGTTGATGTCCAGAAACAGGGCTAGGCTGCGCCCGCCTGGCTTCTCCCTGGGAGTCTGGCTGGATTTCAAGGATTTGGGATTGGAGGGCAGTGGCCAGTGAGATCTGGGAATCAGGTCTTCCCAAGTGATTAACATACGCTGGCCACTCATGGCCAGTTTCATGCTGTGGGTTTTATGAGGCTGTGTCTTCCCTAGCCCTTTCATGAAATCTGACATCATGCCACTGAGAAACAGGGAGAGACAGGTTACAGTGAGGGCACATGAGAACATTGTGCCTTGGATGAGAACTGAAGACAAAGTCTCATCTTCACCAAGTGGTCCGGTAGCCAAGGTGAATTCTGATGGAAGTGAGCTGGGTTGGAGTAGCTGGTCTAGCAATGAGACTGGCCAGCCTCTTCTGACATTTAAGTCCCAGCCCTGTTTGTACAAATGAATCAGCGGCAGTGCTACCCCATGGGCTGAGATGTCAGTCAATCCTGTGGTGTGCAAAAGCTTGGTCTGACAATCGGTACTTCTCTTTGGTGTTTCAGAATTTCAGTTCCTCCTCCTGTATTCATGTGCAGCATAGAGGAGAGTGCTAAGCAGAGTGGAAGGGAAGGGGGTTCTATGGAGGTGCTGCAGGGAGCAGGAGTGTCTGAATACTCATCGCAAGGGAGGATGGTGGCATAGTGCCTGGGGCTGGGAAGATGGCTTTATGGGTAAACTGTGTGCCACATAAGACTAAGTGTCTGAGTTTGAATCCCCAGAACCCATGGAAAAGTGAGGAGTGGGACCACGTGTGTGAGCCTAGTGCTGGGGAGGTGGAGACAGGAGGAGCCAGGAGACTTGTTGGCTAACTAGTCAGTGAGCTCCAGACTCAGAGAGAGAGAGAAAGAGAGAGGGAGGGAGAGAGAGAGAGGCTACTCCTCAAGATGGAGAGTGACTGAGGATGACAGCCGACATTTACCTCTGGCCTCTGCACACCCATGCACACCCCTGCCCATTCACATCACAAGCACCCCCGCACACATACAGCACATGCAAAACTACAGAAGGAGGAGGAAGAGAAGGAGGACGAGGAACAGGAGGAGGAGAGCATTTCTTCATTGAGAGAAGCCACTGAAATTATAAAGCTTCTGCACTGTGCTTAACCTTCTGGAAGTTTTTGGTGAGGCTCAAACTGCTTCTGCAAAACCATTCCTGGGACTCAGAACACTGCACTGCACATGCCAATGGCTTTGCATTTCTTTTTCCAATTGGTGAGTTGCTAACTTCCATGGATGAGTTCTCAGTGTGTTTCTAAGAAGAACTTATTCATTCAAATCTCTTCCACCCCTGGAACTATAGAGACATAGCAATGAATCAGAGAATGCTGACGGCAGTGAGGTGCTTTGGAGTAGCCTGGCATCTCATGGTAGGTAAACAGTTTAGTCCAGTGGGAGATGGCCACCCACTGCGCAGAAAGAAGAGAAGAAATTCTGCTTAGTGATGCTTTCTCCCAGCACTGGGAAAGCAGAGAAAGGAGGATCCCTGCCATGCGCTGGGTAGCTGGTCTCGCTGCATAGGAGAGCTTGGACTTCAGTGCGTCTCAGTAAAATAAGGCAGAGCGTGACTAAGGAACATACCCAGTGCCAACCTGTGGCCTCTGCAGAATGCACAAGCCCACGTGCTCATGTGCTCATTCACATATGAATACTCATGCATAGATGCATATACACCATAGGCACTTACAGGTGCAAATATATTAACATTCAGTTGACCTTTTCTCCACCTAACTCACGCAATCTATTCAGTCTAGTAAAGCTTTCAATGCTTGCTCGTGACATGCATGGCACAAACTGGTACAGTGGATAATTCAAGTGTGCACTGCTGTGCTGGGAGATGGCTCAGTGGATTAAACAGAACTTGCCATACAAGCGTGAGTACGTGAGCTTGGATCCTCAGACCCCACATAAAAAGTTACACGCTATGGTGGGTTTGGAGAATTTTCTGGAAACTCATGGACTAAGTAACCTTGCCAATGAAGTGATGAACTAAAAGAGGATCTGCCTCAAAAGTGTGGAAGCAAAGACAAGTGCACCCTTGTACACTCACACCTGTACATAAACACATGAACATATACGCACACCCATCATACGCACATCCACATCTAAAAATAGTGCCAGCGACACAGAACTGTCATACCTGGTAAAAAAAAAAAATGTTCAATTGATTTACTGATTGATGTTGGAATCAGATGTTTATATGCATCATATTTATCAAAGTCTCAGTTTACCCATAAAAATTTAGTCATGTCTATTGTGTGAAGTCACAGAGAGTATAGAGGGGAATGAATGAATGATCATAAATAATGCATAATAAGAAATATCAGGTACTGACATTTTTTGTTCATTTATTCATTTACAAACATAAATTGTATAATGGATACTTAAGGCTTATAACATGATGATATTAGATATTAGATATTATTCCTATAGTGGGGCAGATGAACATATATTTCATCTCACATAATTAGTTCTATATATTCATGACAATAGCAGCTAAAAGCTACTCACATAAAAAATTTCTAATTCAGGGCAACTTTATTAACCTTACTTTCATTATAGTGGCAGTACTGGTTTATATGTGAAGCTAAAGCAGGAGTATAGAGTTTGAGGATCTCAATGAGAGGCTGTTTCACTGTTAAAAAATCTCTGGTATTTGGTCAAGCTCCGAATCTGAATGACTTAATTTAGTATGAAATCCTTTTCTCTGTGGGACCTAAGCCATTATGCAATGGGATAGAGATGATTGGGAGACTGTAAAGCAGACATAGAGCTTTGAGCAGCTTTCCAGACATGCATATGACATGCTGATTAGACCTAAGACCATGTGACTTTTTCAGGAATCCCCAAGTGTCACTTTAATTGGCAGCACCTTGATAGTCATTTATTTTTTTAAGACTGATGAACATTTTTATTGGCTTAAAATTATATATATTAATACAACAATATGCTCAGAATCATAGGTTATTAGATATAGCCATTGAGTCCATGATGACATTCCCTTGTATGCGTTATTCTCCCCCCCATGACTCTTACATTCTTTCTGCAAATTTCCTGAGTCAGAGTAGGTGAAGAACGTGTTTTTAAGCAATTAAATGGCATATCTTTGCAGAACAATTAATTCTTGTTACTTGGCATTTCCGGTTCCTTCCCCCAGCTTTCCAACAGTTACTTCCAATGAGAGGGACTTTGCTGAATTCATTGTCATTTATTTATTTATTTATTTATCCAGCAAAATATTATTGAGTGGCCAGTCTGTGCCAGGAAAGAGGCTGGATGTGAGAGACACAGGAATTAACAAATAGATAAGGGGCCTCCCTCTTGGAACTTGCATCCTGCTCAGAGGTTTGGCTTTGGAATAGAGCAGTAATAATGCTTGGTATCTTGTTAAAAGTGTGCAAAGGCAGGTTCAGAAAAATAAACGTGACAAAATTAGTCACTGATAGAGTTAATTAGAACATTGTACATCATATAAGGTCTCAAGCTTTGCAAAAGAAGAATTTTATGACATTCTTAATGTTTTACTTCTCTAAAATTATATGACTAATTTCTGGTATATAGATTTGAGTGTCTTCTTCACTAACAAGTGCTTATACTCCACAAATCCATAAAGCTCTTGATTTTCTTGGTGATTTGATACGCATATTTAATTTATAAAAATGACCAAACAAAGAGTTGGTTCTTTGAGAAACTTAGCAAGATTGACAAAACCTTACCCAAACTAACCAAAAGAAAGATTTAGATAAATAAAATTAGAGACAAAAAGAAGTTATTACAACAGATGTGAATATTAACACAAAAAAATTAAATACCATTGAATGGCTAAAATGTCACAAATATTTAAGTTTGGGCATATTTAAGTTGTTTTGTAGAGGGGCTTTAATGTGACTGCAAAGGCAGTC
>PVHP010021670.1:13220-29294 GCA_004024765.1 Zapus hudsonius | reverse complement strand
GGCCACTTTCTACTCATCAAGGGAACAGTAGAGCAAGAAGACATCACTATACTAAATATATTTGCACCAAATTCAAGGGCCCCCCAGTTCATTAGACAGAAATTACTCAAAAGCAAAGCAGATATAGATGCCAACACCATCATAGTAGGAGACTTTAACACCCCACTGTCATCCCTAGACAGATCGTACAAACAACAGACAAGCAGGGAAATCAAGCTGCTAAGTGGCAACATAGACAAACTAGGGATAACAAACATCTACAGAACTTTCCAACCCAAGGACACAGAATACAATTTCTTCTCAGCAGCGCATGTAACTTTTTCCAAAATTGACCATATATTAGTTCATAAATCATCCCTCAGCAAATACAGAAAGATCAGCGTAATCCCCTGCATCATATCAGACCACAACGCATTAAAGCTAGAAATTAACAAAGGGAGAGGATCCAAAAATTTCATCAGATATTGGCGACTAAAGAACTTGCTGCTGAACAATGAATGGGTCAAACAAGAAATCAGGCAGGAAATCCAAAATTTCCTAGAAACAATGATAATGAGGACACATCCTTTCAGAATTTGTGGGACACAATGAAGGCAGTGCTAAGGGGGAAATTCATTGCTCTAAATGCCTTCATAACAAAGACAGAGAGGTCTCAAATCAACCAACTATCCTCATACCTAAGGTCATTAGAACAGATGGAAAAATCCAACCCTAGGAACTCAAGACACAAGGAAATAATTAAGGTCAGAGCTGACATTAATGACTTGGAAACAAAGAAAATGATTGAAAAAATTGACAAATCAGAGAGTTGGTTCTTTGAAAAAGTCAATAAGATCGACAAACCCCTGGCCAACTTAATCAAACGAAAAACTGAGAAGGCCCAAATTAACAAAATAAAAAATGAAAAGGTTGAGATTACAACATATCTTGAAGATATTGGATGTATCATCAGGTCATACTTTCAAAACCTCTACTCTACAAAATTAGAGAACCTGGATGAAATGGATAAATTCCTTGACACCTACCAACTTCCAAAGCTCAGACCAGAGCAGATAAAGACCCTAAACAATCTGATAACAACCACAGAGATTGAATCGGTAATCAAGAACCTCCCGAAACGGAATAGCCCAGGTCCAGATGGTTTCTCAGTTGAATTCTACCAAACCTTCATCATAGAACTGAAACCTCTCTTTTTGAAGCTTGTGAGGGACATAGAAAAAGAGGGTAGGCTCCCAAACTCCTTTTATGAAACTACCATCGCCCTAATTCCCAAACCAGGCAAGGATGTAACAAAGAAAGAAAACTACAGACCCATATCCCTGATGAACTTGGATGCAAAAATCCTAAACAAAATCCTAGCAAACCGAATACAAACCCACATCAAGTCTATAATTCACCCTGATCAAGTCGGATTGATCCCAGGGATGCAGGGATGGTTAAACATTCGCAAATCAATAAATATAATTCAACACATTAACAATCTCAACAGCAAAAACCACATGGTCATCCCAATTGATGCTGAGAAGGCTTTTGACAAAATTCAACACCACTTCATGTTCAAAACCCTGGAAAGAATAGGCATAGATTGACTATACCTCAAAATGATAAAGTCAATATACAGATCTCCTAAAGCACAAATCATCCTCAATGGGGAACGACTCAAGGAGTTCCCCCTCAACTCAGGAACAAGACAGGGATGTCCACTCTCACCACTGCTATTTAACATAGTGCTTGAAGTTCTAGCCCAAGCTATAAGACAAGAGAACAACATAAAAGGGATACAAATCTGAGAGGAAGAAATCAAACTATCCCTCTTTGCAGATGACATGATCTTATATATATCAGATCCAAAGAAGAGTATTAGTAATCTCCTGAAGGTGATCAATGTCTTCAGCAGAGTGGCAAGATACAAAATTAACACACAAAAATCAGTAGCCATTCTATATACAGAAGACAAGCATTCGGAAAAAGACATCAGAGAAACTGTCCCGTGCTCTATATCCTCTAATAAAATTAAATACTTGGGAATATCACTAACCAAGGTAGTGAAAGACTTATATAAGGAAAATATTGAAACGCTCCAAAGGGAAATAGAGGAGGATGTGACGAGATGGAAAGACATTCTATGCTCATGGTTAGGGAGAATCAATATAGTAAAAATGGCAATCCTGCCAAAAGCAATCTACAGTTTCAACGCAATGCCAATAAAAATCCCAACCTCCTTCTTCACAGACATTGAAAAAATAATCTCCAAATTTATTTGGAAGGGTAAGAGACTTCGAATAGCTAAAACTATTCTGAGCAGGAAAAATTATGCAGGAGGTATCACCATACCAGACTTTAAAACATACTACAAAGACATAGTAACTAAAACAGCATGGTATTGGCAGAAAAACACACAGTCTGGCCAGTGGAATAGAATTGAAGACCCAGCCATTAATGCAAGCTACTTCAGCTTCTTAGTGTTCGACAAGGGAGCCAACAATTTATGCTGGGCCAAAGATAGCATCTTCAACAAATGGTGCTGGACAAATTGGATAAACACGTGTAAAAAAATGAAAATATACCCAAAGCTTTCACCATGCACACAGATCAACTCCAAATGGATCAAAGACCTCAATCTCAAGCCTGTAACCCTGAACACCCTGAAAGAAAAAGTAGGAGGAATCCTACATGAGATAGGAATAGGTAACATCTTCCTGAGTAAATCTCCAGTAGCTCAGGAAGTGCAACAGTCACTTAACCAATGGGACCTTATCAGAATCAAAAGCTTCTATACAGACAAAAACACCATTCTCAAAGGGAATAGACCCCCTTCAAATTGGGAGATGATTTTCCCCAGCTACAACACAGACAGCGGCCTGGTTTCTAAAACTTACAGAGAACTCAAAAAAATTAATAGCAAAAACCCAAATTGCCCCCTCACAAAATGGGGCACTGATCTCAACAGAGAATTCACGGAGGAGGAAACACAGATGGCCTTTTCTCACCTGAGAAAGTGCTCGGCATCCCTAAGTATCAGGGAAATGCAAATCAAAACCACAATGAGGTACCACCTTACCCCGGTCAGAATGGCAAAGATAAAGAAAACCAACAATAATCATTGCTGGCGAGGATGCGGGGAAAGAGGAACCCTCATTCACTGCTGGTAGGATTGCAAACTTTTTCAACCACTATGGAAAGCAGTGTGGAGGCTCCTGAACAGAATACACATAGAACTACCAACGGACCCAGCTATCCCTCTACTAGGCATCTACCCACATGATGTCACATATCGACACAGAAACATTTGCACAACTATATTTATAGCAGCTCAATTCATAATAGCTAAATACTGGAATCAACCCAAATGCCCATCCATGGAGGAATGGACAGAGAAACTGTGGTATATTTACACGATGGAATTTTACTCAGCTGAAAGGAAAAATGACATATCGAAATTTAGGAAAAAATGGTCTGACTTCGAGCAGATCTTACTAAGCGAACACTCAAAAGAACGGAGAATCGAACGCCACATATTCTCCGTCATATGTGGTCCTTAACTAGTATAATCGTGTGCTCTATGCAGACAAGTAGTAAGAAGTGAAAGCTTATGAATGAGGGGTAAGGGATGGGGGGAAGGGAATGGCTTAAGCTTGAGGGTAAAGCACATTAGGTTCAAAAACATATAATCCTCACAAGCTCATCGTAACCTATTGAGTAAGTAGTGAGCGTTATCTGGCAAGAGGGGCCCATGAGTGATAGGGGAGAGAGTCTAAGTCTGTGAATAATTTAGATCAGCCAGACAAACCCTGGTTCCAACCAATGGTTCCTTCCCTCATTGAGATGTTGACCAAAGCGACTCATGAGATTTCAACAACAAGACAGATGTCAAAGCTCTTGGGTGCCCTCCCTAGGCCTGAGGCAAAACCCTGTTGCTGAAGAAACCACAGAATGCCATTGACCAACAGCGAGAGACCCTTCAATGTCCGGAACGGTATCCAGCCCCCAGAAGGCAGTTAATATAGTGCTGGAAGGCACTACACAGGCTGCCAGGGGAAAATGATCAACGACGGCTGGAGTAAACAGAGACCACCGACACGAAACACAGTCTGTGGTTATTAGTAGGCACACCCCCTACTGGGAGAGAACAGCGAATCAAGAAAGTAGCACTTGTGCAACGGAGGAGCCTGGGCCTGGGGGAGACAATCAATAGCTTTCAAATTTGGCCAATTTTCCACTTAGTGACGGGGACCCCTTGTCTGGAACTTGGGACTCAGGGCGAAAGTCACTGGATCCTGTACTCTTGGGATCCCAAGACAAAATGCACTGAGGGAGCGATTGATGGAGAGGCTACCAGAAATAGACTCTAGGTAAACCAGAGATGTGTATATTTGTTAACCTATATGGACCTCACTCTCCGAAGAAGATTGTGCTTGTATTTTTCAGGATACAGCGAGAGAGCTGGGGCCCATCTAAACCTAACAACCGACCGTAGGCCGATACCCGAGATTCTGGCTGGAGATGAGCCACCATAGTCATACCATGGAGGAACCAGATGGAACCCCACAGAGAATGATGGGAGGACCAAGGGACCCACAGCCACAGACATTCAACCTACACAGAATAAGCCAGTGAGACAGAAACCAAAGATCTTCATCACAAAGACCCCTAAACTCACAATCTTAAAGCAGCCTTAATATTCATCCACCACGACTCAGGGAAGTATGCGGAAGAGGGGGCAGAAAGATTGTAAGAGCCCTGGTGGGGGAGACTATCCAGAGGTATGGCATACTACAGCAACAACACACTGGAGACTGGAGGTCCGGGCTGAGTACCAGGCTATCCAGGCCCCCCTGCCACAAGGACTGATCCAGATGGTACACGGAGGAGGATATCGAGTTGATTGGGGATGGGGACGGGGGCGTTGGGGAATTGGGCATAACAGCTCATCGTTTGCCCACTGAATAATGTAACACAGTATGGACAATAAATATATATTAAAAAAACTTGCAAAGAGGGGAGGGAAAAGAACTAAAAACTTAAACCTCTTTTTTTCCACAGGAAGTTAAGAGTGTTGGGGTAAATTTCCTTCACCTGTAGAAGAAAACCAGAGTGGTACTATGGGAGAGTGGGCCAGTCACAGGGGAGTTGGACAAGAAGTTTGAAATGAAAATTCAAGGACTCTCTATCAGGATTTTCTGGTCTGAGATTTCAAGTGACCAGAGAATTTTACATTACCTAAGAAAACACAGCAAAGTCATTGCATTCCCCTAGCTTTAACCCACAGGCAAGAGAAAGGCTAGCTTCAATGAGGGGAACTGAAATGGGAAAATAATATGTACTTGCTTTGTGACAATATCCTTCTGGCTTCCTGAAGAGTATATCACTGTTGAAAACATTAAAGTTAGCTACTTAAAAGTCTGTGGCTACTGTTTCTGGAGTTGATCAGAACTGGGAAACGCACAAATATTATGCTTTCTTGTTTATATTTTAAAGTTTGTTCTCTTTTGATTTAAAAGCACCAAATTTGGAAATATGTTTGGAGAGATGCAGAGGGAAGAACTGGATGACATTCTTGGATTGCTGATAGCTTTCTAGTTCTCAATTTTCATCTTGCTTAAAGTCCAAAAGATATCAAGGTCCCAATAAACATTGACTTAGTTTGCTTAAACAGACTTCAGTAATTTATGACCAAAATGTTTTAACTAGAACTTTACTTCATTGGAAGGTCTTAAAAACAGTGGTTTAGTTCCATGCTGGCCATATGGAAGAATGGGAAAGATGAGTAATATAGGGACTTAACTTTGAAGATTAGGTTGCAGGGTTATCATAATATTTTTCCTATAATGACTTGAGACAGAGTGGTTGATGGGAATTACGGAGGACCTAGGAATATATTTTTCCAAGTTACCTGTGAGATACTATCATTTTGAGACAGTATCATTCTCATTTATTTCACAAATGAGCACAAAAGTCCCAGATTCAAATAAATTGCCCACAATCACACTCACACTCTCCAACTGACAAAGACTAAAATCCTGACATGTCTGTCCCCAGTGACATTTTTCCTTCACCCTTCCTTCCTAGGAGTGCTGAGAAGCACCTACTTTGAATATGTCACCATTATGGACTAAAGCTTTTGCTTGGAAAGATTTGAAAGGCTCTGGAGGAAAGTTATTTGTTTCTATTAATGTAATACACTTACAAGGGGAGATAAGAATAAAATGTTTTTTCTCTTCTCAGTTTATCCATTTTTAAAAGTACACAGAGAGCCAAGTCTAGGAATACTGTCACTAATGTGCATGGGGAAACTCACTAGAAATGAAAACACTCATTTATCTCAGTCCTGTCATCATTTTGGCTCTTTCTTTCCCTCTTAGTAGGAAATGCTAACAATGCGAGACTATCCTGACTGGAGTTTTATTATTATTTGCTTAATTAAATAACATTCTTTAATGCATGGTTGTAATCATTTCTTTCCTTTCTCATACCTGTTAGTTCAAATCATCATATTTATTTATAAAAGATGTTAGGTTTTTCTTCCTTTTCCTGCTGCTGCTGCCATGTTAGATATTTTTCTCATTCTTTGATATTCAACAGATTGAAAAGATTCTCCTTAAATTTTACGCCTTTTTTCTCTATATAGCATTTGCAATTCTCATCATTTCCCTATAGATAGAAAAATTCTTATCTTGGGTAATTTTCTCAGGCAGAGATTTTCGTTTTATAATTTCTAAATTCTATAAAATGAGAAGGAAGGAAATTATTCTTATAAAGGGTTTCATTTTGCTTTTTAAACTGGTTGCATTTTCATTCTTCCCTTGAGTGTTTGTTGATGCAAAATAGTAAGGTATTATGTTCTACAAAATAGAATTTTACATCCAAGGCTCACCAGAGAAGCTAAGAATAATAGTATCAATATCATTGTCACCTTCAAGTTCACTAGTAGGTACAAGGAAACCTAGAATACTCTGGATTAATATTTCAGTCCACTTGAGATAAATTCACGTGGACAAATTCCAAATCAAAATTTATATGGACAAAACAGAAAAATGAAAATCCTTGTGTTGTTACGTTTAAAGCAAGAAAGCTATTTTCTTAAGACAGAGAAATGGTTGATTCTTTTGGATTCTTATCTCTTCACCTGATGAATGGGACCCACAGACAGACAGCTTTGAATTCCGAACTCTTGGTGATGAACACCAACCAAGGGGGTGCATTAGTGGTAGTGACAGCTCAGAGTTCTAAACTCTCAGTTTTGGTGCATGCCAAGGCCTTGGGGTACCAGCCAGGAAGGGTACTGCTGAAGTGGGAGTTGAGACTTTTCAGAACATCAGCAACTAGGTCCTGTCAAAAGAGAATCCAGCCGGGCCTGGTGGTGCACGACTTTAGTTCCAGCACTCGGAAAGCAGAGGTAGGAAGTTCTCCATGAGTTCAAGACCACGCTGAGACTACATAATGAATTCCAGATCAGCCTGGGCCAGAGTGAGACTCTATCTTGAAAAGCCAAAACAAACAAACAAACAAACAAACAACCTAGAGACTGCTTATGGTTCTAACCTATGTGACTGTTACAAAGGTGAGAACCAGAAGTATTTTCAATGGTATTATCAAATTAGAAAAAGTGCTAAAATGGCATTAACAAAGGACCTATTTTGGCTATCCATGGAATGGGACCCGAGAGGTGTGGGTCTGTCTCAAAGGCAGGATGTAGTCCAGACACCAAGAGCGCAAGCCTGGTAACTGGTGCTGTTGCAGTCAGCTTTCTAGTTGCTGCGCAGAAAGAACCCAAACAAAAGTGGCTTGTGGGGGAATGGGTTTATTTGGCTTATGGACTCGAGAGGAGACTACATCCTGGCAGAGAAGATGATGGCATGAGCAGAGGGGTGGACATCACCTCTGCCACAGCACTGCAAACAGCAGCAGGAAGGTGTGCCAAACTCTGGCAAGGGGAAGCTGGTTTATAACCCATAAACCCACCCCTGACAACACAGCTCCATCGAGGTTGTAAAATCCAAATTGCCATCAGCTGAGGATCAATTACCCAGAACATATTCATTTGTTTGTGGGGGACACCTGGATCAAACCATGACAGTCCGCCCCTGGCACCCACAAACTAATAATCATACATGATGTAAATATAATGTGTTCAACTCAACTCTTAAGTCCCCACAGCTTTCAACTGAGCCATAATACCAAAAGTAAACCCAAAATGTCACAGAACATTCTCACTGCAAAACATGAGGCACAGAAAAACAGATTGAGCCAATACAAGATTTAAAACAAGCAGGGCACCATCAATCTCTAACTCCATGTTCAATGATTCTAACCAATAACAAGTCTCATGGAGATTCAATTCTGCCCCTCCAGCTCGGCTACTCACAGTTCAGGAAAACTTCATCTGGTGCTGGTAGCTCGCCTTGGCACCCATCCATAGTCCTGGAATTCTTTGGGTCTCCATTGCAACACACATTTAATCTACATGGCTCCATTGGGCTCCATGCAGGCAACCTAGCACACCTGCATCACATGCTGATGGCCATTTTTCAAAAACAAAACTGTGTTGCAAATCCAATGGTCCTCTCTTCTTGCATTTGTTCTACTCCACAGAACCAGGTGGGCTACCAACTTTTTAATCCAGGGGGAACAAAGCATTCAGGCCCCTTACTTCAAAAAGTCTGCATTTTCCTGTTGTTCCAATGCAGACCATCTGGCCCAATCTCAATGGTTTTCATCTCTCAAACAATTGCAGGTGAACGGGAAGCAGTTTCGAACCAAAGATCTTTCTTTCTGTGCCATCTCCATCTGCTCACACCAGTCCATCTTTATGTCAAGCAACCCTTCACAAGTTCCCAGTTCATAGACAGGGAGAATGCAGCAAGCCTCTCACAAAAACTGCTTCTGGCACAGTCCTGACAAAGTTCTTTCTGACCCTCATAAGCCAAACCTCACAGTCCATAGTTCTTATTTCATTCGGGTCTTTTCACTTCCAGAAGACCAAAGCCACAAGATCAGGGTTCTGCAGCAACAGACCCCATATCCTGGTACCAAAACTGTTGCAGTCAGCTTTCAAGTTGCTGCACAGAAAGAACCCAAACAAAAGCAGCTTGTGGGGAGATGGGCTTATTAGGCTTATGGACTGGAGGGGAGACTCCATCCTGGCAGGGAAGACAATGGCATGAGCAGAGGGGTGGACATCACCTCTGCCACAGCACTGCAAACAGTGGCAGGGTGTGCCAAACTCTGGCAAGGGGAAGCTGGTTTATAACCCCATAAGACCACCCCCAACAACACAGCTCCATCAAGGTTGAAAAATCCAAACTGCCATCACCTGAGGATCAATTACCCAGAACACATTCATTTGTTTGTAGGGGACATCTGGATCAAACCATGACAGGTGCCAAGAACAGAAAGCAGTTCTAGGCCAAAGAGCAGCTGCAGCCATATAGAGGCAAGAATAGGTCAGTACCCCGAGCACCAGTGACTCCAGTGCCTTGGGTCCAGCACCTTGAGGACAAGTCTCAGATATGGCAGCCAGAGCAAAAAATGCATTCACATTTGGCCCCAGACTAGTATGCATTTTGTGTGGCTTCTCTCTTAGAAGTCCACCAAATCTGTCTGACTAAAAAGTTGGTGTAGGGTTTAGACAGTCCTGGGAGGCCTGGTTGTGCGCGCAAATAGATGAAAATCATAACCAAATTTTAGGAGAACCTGTGAGCATGCTAAGAATCTAGAACTTCACCAGGGCACCCCTTTTGCAGCCGTGTTACTATGGCAACTTCCAAGCAGCATTTGACTTCAAGAAAATAGAGGAGCATGGAGTGGCAGGGAGGGTTCCCACCAGCACTCCAGTCACTACCTCAGGAAAGGGCTCTCACTTCTGGGCTTGATGACCATGGGAAGTAGCAGCAAGACAACTTAGTGCCTGAGGGTTCTCCCTTTTCACTTCTGCCACCAGTATCCCTGTAGCTAGCCCCACCAGAGGGGATTCCCATTTCTTTATCAATAGTACAAAAGCGATATGTAATAGTAAATGTGTCTGACCTTGTGCTGAGTGTTTTACATGTGCCATTCTATTTAGCCTTCTGTTTCATCATTGCAAAAGTCCCCACAACTCATGTATTACTATGCTCCCCCATCACAGGTGGGATACCTGCAGCAAGCTTGCTCAATATCACATTTTTAATAATTAGAATGTTAATCTTATTTTTAATTCTTATTTAGACAAGCCCTCATGTAGCCCAGGCTAGTCTCAAAGTCACTATATAGCGGCAGATGATCCTAAATTCTTGATTCTCCTATCTCTACCTCCCAAAAGCAGGGATTAAAGACATGGATTATATAAACAGATTGGATGTAAACCTTTAATCATTCAATTTTCATATCTTAACTTCTTGTGTTACCTTTCATCTCAGAATAATAAAGGGGATTTTAGAAAGCCAATTAAACTTGGAACTACAAATAATTCATTTTTGAAATTAAAACTAATCTTACAGTATATCTTGTATATTGAACATATCCACCCCAACAAGCTGCACCCTCTCTCATCCCATTAATCCTCATTTTCCCTAGATATTTTTACTTTGACTTTCATTTAAAATGTACATACTTTATTTATATGATTACATAAAATCTAGGAACCACAAATGAGAGAAAATATACCATATTTTTCTTTCTGAAGCTGGCTTATATTGTTTCCAGTTGCACCCATTTTTTCCAAATGAGTTAACTTTATTCTTTATTGATGAAAAAAATGATCATGCATTGTCTTTATGCATCCCCTTGCTGAAGGTCACATAGGTTAGAACCAATAGTCTTTTCAATGGTATTATCAAATTAGAAAATGTGCTAAAATGGCATTGCCGAAGAACCAATCTTGGCTATTTGATTTGGGGAAGGGTAGAATGATGAGTGATTTCATAGGAGATAAACAGTCTAAGTTAAATTTTTAAAATTTAGGACTGGTTCCCAAGGGGTAACATATATTGCAAACACAGGACCTTTAATTTAGCTGTTCCCTGTCTGAATGTTCTACACTTCAAAGATATGAACATAGCAAACCTTCTTGAAGCCTTTGATCAAAAGTCAATTTCTCAGTAAGCCTATTGTTACTACCATATTGGCAATTAGAAATCCCCAGCTTCAGAGCTTCTGAGTTCTTTACTTTATTTAGTCTTAAAAATACACCACAAAATGGGCTGGAGAGATGGCTCAGTGGATAAGATTGCTTCCCAAACAAACATGAGAAGCTGAAAGGGCCTGAGGTTTCTGAGTTTGATTGCCCAGAGTCCACATAAATAGCTGGCTGTGGCCATGCATGGCTGTAGCCCCAGTCTTGTGGGGAACAAAGACGAGAGAATCACTGAAAACAGCATGCTGTGGGATCAGTGAAGAAGTTCCATCTTGTGGAAACAGGCAGATGAGCAATGGAGGGAGTCATTCAACCTCCTCCTCTGGCCTCTGAGTTTGCACAGGGTTTCTCCATCTGCACACATCTGTGCATATGCCACATATACCACATCACATCTACTACTACTAATAATAATACTGCACACACAAAAAATAAAACATCAGGAAGATATAGACCTAGGAATTGCAAAGGTCATTGAGAAGTAGGAGAGGTCAAGCTCAGACTTTTACCTGAGGAGATGCTAAGTTTTGAGTTTTCATGAATATTGCAGCATAGTCTTTGCTCTCTCTCTCCCACCCTCCCTCTCTCCCTCTCCTATTTAAACACATACTCATATATATATATATATATATATATATATATATATATATATATATATATATATATATATATACATACATACATACTTCCTTGTACATCAGGGCTCTAGAATATTTTAGAGGAAGCAATTAATTTAGGAGAAATCATGCCTATGGTTCACTGGAGCAAGAACATGAATGAAAGAATCTTTTCTGCTCCATAACATAATTTTTACTCTAGTAGTCCATAATCCATGTTCCTGGTACACTAAATACTCAAAGTATGGAAGAAAAAGTAACAGAAATCTGGAAATGCTGCCCTATCAGGGAAGCCTAATCACTGTGAATTGACTTCTCCAAAGCAAAATGTAATTTCTTTTATCTCTAGAGTTCAGGATGGCTCTCTCCATTAGTGGTACTGACTGCACCTTGCATAATGTATACCACCCAATAAAGACACCTAGGAGGTAATGCTGTTATAGGCAGGTCGTAAGAGTTTATAAGGACAGAAAGACAGATAAGAGGAAGGTTAAAAGAATATGCAGATCATCATGTTCTCAAAGTCACCTTTTAGGTTAGTATTAATGGAAAGCAGGTTTTCTTAGTCAGCCACACACAGCTGGGATGAATCTTCAAACCAGGCACAATTTTGGGGAGGGAATGATTTATTTGTAACTACAGATTGAGGGGAAGTGCCATAACAGTGAAAGAGGCTGGCTCTCTTTCACAGGTCCAAGCAGAGAGAAAAACCCATCACCAACACCACACACAGAACAGCAAACAGGCAGGAGGGCAAGGAGAGAATTCTTTCACCTTTATATAGCCCTAGGGTGGGGTCCTGCAACCCTATCCCAGACTTAATAGCTTCCTGAGTCTCTGGAATTTCCTTCCTGCTCTGCCCACACAGGAAAGGATGTTTACTTCTAGCTTCTTTGAATTTCATTACATCCTGCCCCCTACTGAGAAGCTGTCTTCCAGTAAACATCCTCAGAGACCCACCTAAGATTACTTGAAAGGTCAAGTTGACATCAAAACTTAACCATCACACAGGTATACTATTGTGAGCACAGGACCACCTATATTGTGTAAAATGAGAACATCTAAAAAATTTTCATTACAGATCACCAGCAATAGGTCTTCAAAACCAATCACATTGAACAAGGATCAAAAAACTGCAGCCTGTATAAACCAAAGTGAATCTGCCATCTGCTTTTGTATAGTCCATGAGCATTGATTAAAAAACCCAAAAGATTAATATTTTGTTTCACAAGAATATTATATATAACATTAAACTGTTTGTGTTCATAAGTAAAATTGTACTGAAACAACCATATTCACTTTATCATTGTGACTGTGATTAATTTTATATTACATTAATAGAATGGAAGATTCACTTCAGAGGCACTATGGACAACAAAGTCTAAAATACTTACTATCTTCCCTTTAAAGAATAAGTTTGCCTCTTCCTGACTGAAAATTTAGTTACTGTGCTATGTTTTTGTAATGGAGCTGTGATAGGGTTTTGTTGCTCTTGATGCTTTTTCTTTTTTTTTTAATTTTCTTTTTTATTAGCCATAATTAGATACACTTAACAAGGGAATAATGTGTTGATGTCTCCAGTTCTCCTATTTCTCTCTTCCCTGTCCCTGGTTAGTTGGATGCTTTTTCTTAATAAGATAAAATCCTGCCCCACTATATTACAATATTTCTTATACCTTTTCTCATTCTGCTGTTTCACAGCCTTGTTAAATGTCTCTCTTCCTGAAAACAACTCATTATCTGAGAGCTGCATATCTTATGCTGAGTAATAAGGGTTGTTCATTAATTTAAATAAGATTCCATTTTTATTGAGTTTTCCTTCAATTGTTTTCACTTTAATAAAACTGATTCCCCCTTACTAGAGAATTAAATTTCTGCATTTGCCTGAAAAGTTAAAACTGTCTTTATTAGACTCATTAGAATGTGGTAAAAGATTCACTTAAGGCAGCAATAGTTATATATATGCTATATGACCTTTTTCAAATGAAATTGAACTTCTTGGATCAGTGCAGCAAAAATGTTAGTCATCGGTTCTAGTCTGAGAATTCAGAAACCAGAGGAATTTAGCCTTGTTGCTCGCTATAAATCCACCTGAATATTCCCTTTTCTACAAGCTTGTAAGGGCAAATATGGTTCTATTAATATTGAGTACAAATATGGCTCTATTAATAACACTATTGGATTCCCTTTAGTTCCCAGTTTCCATCTGTTTATACAAAATACCAGTGCCTTGAAAATTTCCTCTCTTCAGGGAATTTCAGGTCCCTTTGTGTTACCATTCAGGTGCCCATTTATCAGGATCAGTTTCATCTTGCTGTGGCTGCCAGATCCCCCTACCCCCCAAAAAAATTCTAAAGACACACAGGCTCCAAATTGCTTGGAAAGCTCTGTGATAGTATTCTACCAACTGTAGCTTTATATGCCATCTCAGCTTTGCCCATCTGGAGATTTTCCTATATTCTGGATCTTTCCATATTCCTTATGGCCCTGAAAGCCCTGCAGAGGTGTGACACCACTGCTCCCTCCCATTAAACATACTTGCAGTGGCTACTTCCAAAACTCCATTCCTGTGGAACAATTGATGTCACTATTCAAGATGAAAAGGAGATTCTGTTTGAGGCTAACCCCTCCCACCAACTCTTTGGAGACTAAAGTATCACAAAGTTTTGGTGAATTAGCAGGCCACAGTTATATCAATGGCCGTTCTGTCTTATTAGTCATATCATCCATAAGTGTGGTAGAGTCCTCAGAAATTCTTGTTACTCTCCAATCCAACCCCAGTCCTTACTCCTGAACCTGGCTGGGGTTGGCTCAAAATTCATCTTTGTCATCATCATGACTTCATTTCCTAAAACTGGTTAGCCCTTCCTTCTTGGAAGCTTTTCTAGTGTATTGAATTTGACTATATGTATAGATATATCTTTCAAATTGAACACTGGAGGAGGACTCATAAAACTCAGGAATTAAAGGAAATTTACAAGGTTCAGGAAGCTCACAAAACTTACTAGACTCAAAAAACTCCTAAAACTAAAATCTATAAGCCCCTTCTCTGAGGTTATGCAAGCAGTGTGTCATGGTTTGATACAGGTGTCCTGCACAAACAATTGAATGTGTTCTGATAGATCGATCCTCAGCTGATGGCAGTTTGGGTTTTACAACCTCACTAGAGCTGTGTTGTTGGGGCGGTGTTATAAGCCAGCTTCCCCTTGCCAGTATTTGGCACACCTTCCTGCCACTGTTTGCAGTGCTGTGGCAGAGGTGATGTCCAGCCCTCTGCTCATGCCATCGTTTTCCCTGCCAGAATGGAGTCTCCCCTCACGTCCGTAAGCCAAATAAACCCATTCCTCTACAAGCTGCCTTTGCTTAGGTTCTATCTGCGCAGCAACTAGAAAGCTGACTGCAACAGTTTTGGTACCAGAAGTGGGGTCATCTGTTGCTGCTAGAACCCTGATCTTGTGGCTTTGGTCTTTTGGAAGTGATCTACAGGAGGAATGTAGAAGGATTTGAACTCCCGGCCTAAGAGATGCCTCGCAGTGTTGTGAGTACAGCGTGATGGTCACAGTTAAAGACCTGAATGTAGTGAGAACTATGGACTGTGAGGTTTGGCTTACGAGGGTGAGAAAGAACTTGGTCAGGTCTGTGCCAGAAGCAGTTTGCGTGAGAGGCTTGCTGCATTCTGCCTGCCTGTGCCCTGGAAACCTGTGCAGGGTTGTTTTACGCAAAGAATGACTGGTGTGAGCAGATGGAGATCGCATAAAAAGAAAGATCTTTGGGTCGAAACTGCTGCCCGTTCACCTGAAATTGTTTGAGAGATGAAAACCATTGAGATTGGACCAGCTAGTCTGCATTGGAACAACAGGAAGAATGCGGACTTTTGAAGTAAGGGGCCTGAATGCTTTGATCCCCCCTGGATTAACAAATTGGTAGCCCACCTGGTTCTGTGGAATGGAGATTGGCTAGAAAGAGAGGGTCATTGGATTTGCAACACAGTTTTGTTTTTGAAAAATGGCCATCGGCATGTGAAGGAGGTGTGCAAGGTTGCCTGCATGAATCCCAATGGAGCCATGAGGATGAACTGTGGGTTGCAATGGAGACCCAAAGAGTTCCAGGATTATGGATGGGTGCCAAGGCGAGCTGCCAGCACCGGATGACGTTTTCCCAGACTGTGAGTAGCCGAGCTGGAGGGGTGGAATTGAATCTCCAAGAGACTTGTGTTATTGGTTAAGAATCATTGAGCTTGGAGTTAGAGATTGATGGTGCCCTGTTTGTTTTAAATCTTGTATTGTATTGGTCAATCTGTTTTTGCTGTGCCTCATGTTTTGCATTGTGAATGTTCTGTGCCAT